>LBFL01010053.1:846-21554 GCA_000988845.1 Hypochthonius rufulus
TCAATCGTATGGAATAAGACATTCGATAAAATAAATAATTTAAAATATGGAGAAACGGCATTAATTATATTAAATATAATTGCATATTTTGCTCCTGAAAATATCTCAATTAAAATATTTGAAAATTTATTTGAAGAGAAAGAAATTGGACATGCAATTAAATTACTAAATCAATATTCATTAATAAATGCAGAAAATAGTAAAATTAGCATTCACAGATTGGTACAGAAAGTGACCCGATTAAAGGAAAATAATAATGAAATAATTAGAAAATCAATAAATTTATTATGCGATAATATCATATCAGAAAATTTTGGAATTGAATGCACTATGCACATGAAATGGGTATTTGGTTATGCGTTGAATGATCAAGAATTATTCAATGAATTTTATGAAATTCCACGATTTACAATTATAAAATTAATTAATTATGGTAAATATCGGAATGCAATTGAATATGCTCGTAAATGTATTTATGACATTTGTAAAATATATTTAAATGGACACGTATCGATTTCAACAATAGAACTCAGTTTGGCGTTAGCATTACTTTGTAATGGACAATATAAAGAATCGATAAAAATTTATAAAAATTATATGATTAAATTTGGTGATGGTGATCTATTCACTTTAGCAATAGAGAGTAATATTGCATCGGCCATGTATGATTTAGGAAAATATAAAAACGCTTTAGAAATATATAATACCGTTTATAAAAAGCAAAAAAATGTTTACGGTGATTATCATCCTGACACATTAAGAATAGAAAGTAATATTGCATCTGTTACGTATGATTTAGGAAAATATCATGATGCTTTAGAATTGCATAAAAATGTTTACGAAAAGCAAAGAAAAGTTTTAGGTTATATTCATCCAGATAGCCTAAAATCTTTAAACCATATTACATTAACAATGAATGCTTTAGGCCAAGATAATGATGCACTAGAATTATATAAATATGTATACGAAAAGCAAAAAGCAGTTCTGGGTGATAATCATCTAGATACTTTAAAATCTCAAAACAATATGGCCTCAGTAATGGGTTATTTAGGCAATTATACAGATGCATTGAAATTATATAAAATCGTGTATGAAAAGCATAATAGTATTTTGGATGATGATCATCCGGATACTCTAAAATCTCAAAAAAATATGGCATCAGTTATGAGTTACCTAGGTAACTATAAAGGCGCATTAAAATTATATGAAATTGTATACGAAAAATATAAAAAAGTTTTCAATGATGATCAACCTGACACTTTAACAATTCAAAGTAATATTGCATCTGTAATGGGTTATTTAGGTAAATATCAAGACGCATTGGAATTATATAAAATTGTTTTCAAAAAGCGAAAAAAGATTTTGGGTGTGGATCATCCTGATACTTTAAAATCCCAAAACAATATAGCTTCAGCAATGAATAAATTAGGAAAACACAAGAGCGCATTAGAATTATACAAAATTGTCTACGAAAAGCAAAAACAAATATTGGGTGATGATCATCCCGATACTCTGAATTCTCAAAACAATATGGCAAACGAATTTTATAGATTAGGTCATAACAGAGAGGGATTTGAATTATTGAAAATTCTTTACCAAAAGCAAAATAAGATTTTAGGTGTTTATCATCCTCGCACTTTAATAACACAAAAAAATGAAAATTTTTATGAATAAAATTAGCATCAAAGTCGAATTAGAATTATAATAATTATGTAAATTATAATTTAAAAAAACAAATTACATGATTATTGCAATTAATATTTTAAAATTTGAATTATTTTGTACATTTTTATAATAATTGTAATAATTACAATTATTGTATTTTATGATTTTTATTAACCGTTGTTCCAAAAATAGGAGAAATTTTTATCTATACGCCATTCAATCACCTGTTTTGTTTATTTCACGTGTTATTTTAATAATTTTGAGCGAAATTAATTAATTATAATGCCCTTTCATATTAATGAGCGAATTTTTATAGTTGAATTTATGCATGAAATTTAAAATAATTAAATTTCAAATAATTTTATAGAACTTTGTAATAAAGTGATTGACAAATTTTTAAATCGTGTATATAATTGTGTAATATAATTGAACAAAATCAGATCACGTGATCTTTGGTTATAACACATAATCTTTGTAAATGATGCACAAAATTATTTTGAATTTGATCCATAACTCGAGATCACGTGATCTGATTTTGTTGAGACCATTGACTATATTGTTTTGTTCATTGAGATCTTTCAAACGATACCAATTATGACATAAAATTAGATACTGAAAAATCAAGTATGTAAAGCCGCACGCGCTCAAGTATGCTTTTATATATCGACTTCATTATCATTGCAATCGTGGGACACTGCAATATGAATTGCCAAAAATTCAATGTCCTGAGATATTGGGAAGTGTATCGAAATATTGAAAAATTGTTTCCATGAGTAACGGACACGACTGTGTATATCAATGATTGAATCAGTGTGTATACGGTTCTCCTATTTCTGGAACATAGGATATAAATAATAATTTTCTATCTAGAAAAGTGTTTTGTAAACAGTGAATAATGATTTATTTAAATTAATTTAAACGTGATATTTGCATATTATGATGTTATACAATTTTAAATTGAAATTGACTATAATTTTAATTATAATAAAATACATTTTAGAAATTTATTAAAGTCGTGGAAAAGGGAACTCTGTCTAGTTATAACGTTTTTTCCTATTTTTATTGGAATGCATACCTAAGGTTCCATAAAATGTTATATAGTATTTACAGCATGTCATTCTATGGATGAATTCAGTTTAAAATCGAAAATTCATAAATTATTTTCTGTTATTTCAATGGCACTTTAATATTTAAAAGAGTCGAAAATACAATACAAATGTATTATTTTATTGACTGTGCAAATGATAAAAAATGAACTTTTACTTTATGCGCACTGAAAGTATGAAACCATTTTTCCCCAATGCATTCATAAAATACAGAATTCTCTTTTCCACAACTCTGATAAATTATTTTATAATTTTGTATTTGAATTAATTAATCAATGAATTATAAAATAAAATTTATTCAACGATTAGTCTAATAAAATTTGTTTATTTTAAATATTGCTATTGTTTCTAAATAGTTTTTGATGAACTCGTAACTTGAAAATAAAAGATTTATATAAACTTAATTAAAACGTGAAAATCACAATTAAGAATCAGAATGTAAGAATTACACGAATTAATGCAGAAAAAAGAAATGAATTATGATAACACAAATGGCATCGGTGTGTAGTTTGGGTGGTGTTGGAAAAACTGAATTATCAAGAATGTATGTGTATAGATGTAAAAAGCATTACGATAATTTTATTTGGATAAATGCAGAAATTAATAGAACTCTTAATGATTCATTTTTAAAATTAGCAAATGAATTGAATATTAAAACAAAAACTAATGATGGAAATAAAAAAATATTGAAACAATTGTTAGAGAAGTTTATAAGTGTTTAGATAATAAAATTTTACTCTTTATCTTTGATAATGCTGAACAAAGAATGAGTACGAAAAAATGCGACGGAATTAGACTTTTTACCGGTTTATCAAACGAAAGATAATGACATAAAACCATATATATTAATCACATTGCGAAATCGTAAATTGAGACATGAATTGAACTCACTGTATTTGGATACGTTTACTGAGAAAGAAGGGGAAGAATTTTTATCAAAAATATTAAACAATTAATCAAATGAGAGTATAAATAAATTGGCAAAACTTTTACAATATTTTCCACTCCCATTACAATTCGTGGTGTCGTATATAAGAGAAGAGAATGAAAGTTATGAATTAATTGGAAAAAGTTACACGATTGATGATTATATTAGAGAATTTGAAAAAGAATAGGAAAATGCAATAATTAATTCAAAATTTACCTATGATTATAATATAAGTTTATAATGGTATGGAATAAGACATTCGATAAAAATAAATCCAATAGAATATGGAAAAACGTCATTAAAAATTTTAAATTTCATTTCATATTTTGCATCTGTTAATATATCGTATAAAATATTTTTAAAATATTTTTTGTTTAAAAATAATAAATCGAATAATGATAATGATTCTTATTTTAATGATATTAATTTTTGTTATTATTATAAAAAGGATTATATTTTTTGGTATGACATTTAAATTAAATATATATTATTTTACTGATATTAATAATAAATGAATATAAAAATTATTATTTACATTTTAAAATTTTATTTCATTTTCTAGAGTTAGAAAAATCTACTAAATTTAATAATTATTAATAAACTGTTATTGATAAACATATTAAATGTTATTTAACTATACTTTTAACTACAGTATAATTACACAGAAAACCCAACAAATTAGTGATATTTTTAAATTCATAGATTCTAAAAACACGGGTGACAATTTAAATTACTAAAAAGATATGGCAATAGATTAGATTATATTTTATATTAATAGTTTCCGGTGTTACAAACAATAAAATTAAAAAATTTATTTATTGTAATTTAGTTTCATTAAATAGAATTTGCAAAGTTTTGTTATGTATAATGATGTTTTATTGTATTCTCTTCTTTCCATATTATTAAACAAATCGTATGACTTTTGTAAAGTCATAGTTCAATATGTGTTTATGTAATATATACATTATGGTTTCAGCAGTGTATTTTTTGAGTCATTAAATTAATTATAATTTAGTTATCTGTGTAATTATATTAATTTAATAATTGCAATTATGGTGCTAATGATTCCCCTAATATAAGTGTCCTGAACATTTCATATTTGTAATCAATTAAAGCATAAAATTTCTAAAAATGCACGAAATATTATGATTTCATTTATATGTATCATTAATTCTTTGTTTACATTTGAACATTCAGTGATGAAATTATAGTATTACAGATGATGTAAGGATAGTCCAATTGACCCGAAACCGGTCGCAATCGATTCCCCATCTCCGAATACATAAGAATTAATAATTATTTATCACCGCTCACTTCGGGAACATAATTAAATTTAATCATAATTAAAAATATAAATATGTCGCGACATCTCATTTAAAATCAATAAGATCATGCGCATTAATTACCGCAACTATTACAGTATTACTATTACATTAATGTATCTGATGATAATCTGTTAATAAATATATATTATTACAAAATCAATAAGGTCATGTGCACTAATTTTCGCAACATTTTCGGAGCTCCCGAAGGGAGCGAAGCGCGGCGACGATACTTAAATAATGTTACGGTTAGGTTTGCTAGCGGCTGCAAACCTATCAACGCAATAAATTTATAACATCCAAAGCATCAAAAGATTAAAGCTCACTTATCAATAGTTGCGGTAATTAATGCCCATGATACTATTAATTTTTAATGGAACGTCATATTTTATTTATATATGGAACGACATATTTATATTTTAAATTATGATTAAATTTAATTGTGTTCCCGAAGTGAGAGGTGACAAATAATTATCAATTCTTATGTTTTCGGAGATGGACAATCGATTGCGATCGGTTTCGAGGCGATCGAACAATCCTTACATCATCTGCAATTGTTCCGAAATTATTTATTATTAATTAATACATCATAATTTTAAAAATATTTTCTAAAAAATTCAAAAAATTATTAATGTGAATACATATTTTAAGTGCAAATGACTTGTAAGTGTTTCAAAAAATTGATCCCATAAATAAATTAATAATGCGACTGAATTTTCATATATTCATAACAGACGGATCGTTTATTTATCATGTTATATGATTCTGATATCATTTAAAAATTAAAATAAATTATTGGTAATGATGCAATCGGTATAACATACGACAATGAATTCACGTGTCAATATTCAATTTTTGGATTAATGTGAGTACATTATTTTATTATTTCTTTTTATGCGTGTAAATATCGGTCCGACAAATGAATTAAAAAATTTAATAATTGTTTTTAAAAATACTTTTTTTGTAATCGGAGATATATTCAAAAATATGAACCCAATGATAGTACCGCCGATTCTCTTTATTGCATCTGAGAATAGTATTCAATAGTCTCATGCGATTTAAATGGGCATAAAGATTATCCATAACATTTGTGAGCCTTTAGTTAATAAAATTAAAATAGAATTTAACATTATTTAACCTCTGATATTTTTATTCCGCTGTTATTAATTGCATTTCCGATATAATTTATTTTCTAAATTTTTAAATTCGAATATTTTTAAATTAATTTTTAAAATGGTAATTTTAGTGATATTAATATGAATAATTTTTTTAACATTTATAATAAATATCATGAATTGCAATAGTATAGTCAATCATAAATTGGCGTTCCTTATCAAAAATTATAAAAAAATATTCTTATTTATTATCACTCATTAACAATTCTTATCGTTTTCATCATAAATTTAATAAGAATTATATACTTATTGTTGGTTAATTGCAACTCAAATGTTCATACAAATAAAGCAAAAGCTGTAATTAGCGAAAAAATTTTAACATTACGGTATAGGGTAATGGTTTTGGTGATACGTTGTAATAAACAAAATGTTGTAATTAACAAGTGTTATTTTTTGTTAATTATAAGTGTATTTGAATTCTCAAAGTTTAAAAATTTATACTATTGCTACTATGACCGTCTTCGAGCATCTTAGAGACACTCATTTAAACTCACATGTACATGAAACGATAAATTTTGTTCTCCGGGATTTATGTTTCAATCATACATATTATAAGAAATACTTTTATATAACATTACTTTATTTTGTGTGTAATATTTGTTTATTGACAATCATAAACTACTCACATGATTATGTGATATAAATCGTGTCATACTACAATATACATAAATCATGTATACCCAAATCTCGAAGTTCAAAATCCCTAAACTCATAAAACCGAAACTCAAAATCTCAAAGGTGCAAAATCTCGAAACTCAAAAGACCGAAAATGCTAACAAATAGAGGAGTTCTCAGTATTCGAATATTGCGATGCGGAAGTAAATATAACAGTAAAGTACCTATCGAAAGTAGAAATAACGGTAAAGTGCGCGGCGAACGTATTGATAACGATAGAGTGCGTACCGGAAGCAGAAATAACAGTAAAACGCGGCGAAAGAAGAAATTTGTGATCATTAAATTAAATTAACTTTTATTCAAATATAATGATCGGTTTCGCCCTTATTGGGGCTCATCAGTAGAGGGCAGGTATTTATAGGGCCACTCCTAGACCGATCGATCAATATCAAATTGTTATAAAAGCAAAATTTAAATTACTAGTAAACTTAATTACCGAGAACTCCTCTATTTGTTAGCATTTTCGGAATTTTGAGTTTCGGTCTTTTGAGTTTCGAGATTTTGCACCTTTGAGATTTTGTATTTTGGGATTTTGCACTTTCGAGATTTTGAGTTTCGGTCTTATGAGTTTAGGGATTTTGAATTTCGAGATTGTGCTAACAAACCTACATAAATCATTCAGTAAAATTTTTATCAAATATAAGAGATTATAAATGACTAAAACGTGATTCTGTAAATCCTTATTTAGATATTTGTTATCTACGGAATTGGAACGGGATTAATATACAGAATCGTACCACAATATAGATATTATTATTATTATAATTATTAAGCTGCGAGAGGATTTACAAATTATATATATATATATATGGGTATACTGTTTATGGGAGCGTGCAGAGGCCTTTTGATGGTGGAGGACAAAACTGATCCACGGTGAGCATATCTGATCTACGGTGTACAATTGTATGGGCATTATATTTATACTGTAGGATTGACATATGACTACAGTGAAAATGGAATGACGTGAATATGTAACATCTCAGGACTATTGCTTACAATGGAGCACCCCCTTTTGTCAAAGGCAATGACATATCTAGAGTCATCAAATAGATTCTTTAAATAATTTTAAGAAAAAGTAAAAAATTTAAGCTGCCAATAGGCACGGGATTATGAAAAAAATAGAGGTCAAAATTTGATACATGACTATGAATATGTATTTAAGCACTCCATTGAGTGAACATGAGAGTGGTCAAGTGGTTTAACGCAGGGCAAGGGTAGTAATGAATAAAGGGATCGATTTCCAAATTGGGCATACATTTTTTGAATTATGTTTTATTTCATTTTTATTTTATTTTTAATTATTTTTAATTGTTTAAATTTTATTATTTTAAATTTATATTAAATATAATTTAATTTAGAAATTCAACCGAATTATAATTTATTGATTTAAAGTATTGAAATTCAAATTTTAATTATTGGGTAAAGACACAGGAACAATAATTTCGCCATTCTAAAAAAATATAATTAAATTATAATTCGATACACATAATGAATCAAAACAGTGAATCATATAGTATTTAAAATAAATGTTTAAAATGCTTTCAATCGGCCATTAAACACATTTCAGCTCTCCGTTTCATATTTAAAAGACACATGACAATGTTTCTTAAAGAATGCTTTGAATTGCCGAAGTGATTGAAACATTCCAAATTTGACGAGTCTTTTTCAAGGTCTAATAATGGCATTATCCTATATAACAATTGGAATACACTTTGGCATTTATGGTTGTGCCTAAGAGAAAGCGGTTTGTACAAAAATAATGTATAATAGTATAAAAATGGGTTACGATACAATACAATTGAAATGCTGCATAATACAACAAACTTTTCGACGTTATTTATAATTTTTAATCCTGTAAAATTCTTCATAAATAACATCAAAACATTTGCTACATAAAGTAATGTCTTAATTGAGATTAGTGCATCGTATCGTTACCTTTATTATTAATATAATTATACATTATTTCTGGGTGAACCCTTTAAAAATGCTCTCTCTGTTACCTTATCATAGATGACATCCTTTTAATGCATAAAAACAAACAATATACATATGTAATATTAAAAATATTATATATTTTGTAAATTTTGCTAAAACAACTAAATAAAATATATTTTTAAAAATATACAATTGTATTAGGTTTAAAAATAAAATAAAGAAATTGCTAACATAAAAGTAAAAAAATGTAAGCCTAGCCCGGGATACGAACCCAGGACTTAACTGGACCCTTTCTAGCATGCCATGCTTTAAACCATTACACCACTCTCATGGTCATATATAGAAGAGCTTAAATACATATTTATAGTTATTGTCCAAACTTTGACCTCAATTTTTCCTATGATCCCATGCCCATTAGCAGTCTATATTTTTCACTTTTTCTTAGAATTATCTAAAGAATTTATTTGATAACTTTAGATATGCCATTGCCTTTGCCAATGCACGATGCTCCATTGTTAGAATGATATTTGCAAAGCGACCGTCGCAAAACGCCTTGCGTGAAACAAATACAGGTCTGTGATTTTACAATCATTCAATAGCCGTATATCTCAGGTACATATCTATATTATTAAAATATTGAAATGTTTGTCTCTGTGTGTATATACGCAACAATTAGAATTTTATTTTGAAATTTAAATCATTTTTTCGCGCGTTGCTATAGAAACCAAAATTTTAATTGTTGCGACGGGTATTTAAAAAGATTGTTTTAAGGAAAGAATTTTTAATTTTTGCATGGGATAGAGGTGCGAAGCATCGAGTTTTTTTTTTACTTGTTTATATCTATTTTATTAAAATATTGAAGTGTCTGGATGTTTGTTTGTGTATATGTGTCTGTTCGCAACGATTAAAATATTAATTTTTAAATTTTTAAAAATGCGGGCATTTCACATATGAAGGAAAATTCAATTGTTACGACGGGTTTTTTTTATAAACATTGTTTTTTGCATGGAAATTTGTATATTAAATTTAATTGTCGCACTGGTCAAAGGTGCGAAGCACCGGGCTTTTGGCTTGTAAAAATTAAAAAACCATAATTTATAATAATTAAAGAAAATAATATTGAATGCAAAACACCATCACTGTCATTTGTGCACTTTTACAAAAATTGAAGCATAATAAACATATAAATGGCGGTAAAATCATTTTTGGATCAAAAAAATTTAAAAGCATCGAAATATTCGATATCATGACACCGTAAAGAAATGAATTCTATTGTCACAATAAATCCGCGTAAATACGGGTAAAAGAGGAGTTTACGCGTCAGTTAACATCGATCGCTACCCTAATCCCACGATATAATCAAATAATAGTATAATTTCCATGGCAATTATATGGCTATAATCATGTTATTTATGATTATATAAAGAATTAAGATTGAGTTTAACGCAACGATAGTTTGCATTGAAACAATAAAAATTATTATAGTTTTATGTAACATTAAATGTTTTTCACATTAAAAATATTTCAAAATATTTATATTTATATTTTCTATTAAATTAAATATTATTAAATAATATTTGAATATTCAACAATATAATGGACAATACATCCGGTATGAAAAACTTTATTAAAATGTATTTATAATTTTTTTTATATATATAATTATTAAACACATTATTTATGTATTTGATTTTCATAAATTTATATGATTAAAATATTGGAGTGTCTGTAGGTATGACTGTGTGTCTATCTGTCAATTTAAAATTGCAATTAAAAGTATTGTTGCGCGCGTATAGTAAAAACGTGATTTATATTTATTAATATTAATCTCTGATTTAATGTTGATTTATATCTATTAATTTATTGATATTTATTAATAAATTTAAATTTAAAATTCTATCATAGATGAACCGAAACCAGGATGTTCATATTATGATGAGTCAACTGTACGATTAATCGAAGAAAATGTTAGCGGAGATATAAATATGCATATGAATAAATCAAAAATAATCGGTAAAATAAATATGATGCTAAAAAAATAATGAGAAAACAGTATGGTTTAATGTGAAAAAATCTGCATTTTTATTCAGAGGAATAAATTAAGAATTAAATAAATTACACGAATTAATTCAGCGAAAAAGTAGTGAGCTGACAGTGATAACAAATGACATTAGTATGTAGTTTGGGAGGTGTTGGAAAAACTGAATTATCAAGAATATATGTGTACAGATATAAAAACATTACGATAATGTTATTTGGATTTATGCAGAAATAAAAGAAACTCTCAGTGATTCATTTTCAGAATTAGCAAATGAATTTAATATTAAAACAAAAACTATTGATGGAAATCATAAGAGTATTCAGACAAGTGTTAGAGAAGATTATCAGTGTTTAAATAAAAATGTTTCTCTTTTTATCGTTGATAATACTGAACAAATATTAAGTGCAAAAGAATAAATAGAATTAGAGACTTTTTACCGGTTTATCCAATGAAAGATAATGACAATAAAACGTATATATTAATCACTTCGCGAAATCAAAATTTAGGTTATGATTTGAGCACCCTGTATTTGATATATTTAAACCGAATGAAGTGGAAGAATTTTTGTTAAAAGCATTAAACATTAAATTAAATCATAGTATATATAAATTAGCAAATATTCTACAATATTTTCCTCTCGCATTGCAACTCTGAGTGTCGTTTACAAAAGAAGAAAATAAAAGTATGAAAGTTATTGGAAATAGTTATATAGTAGATCATTATATTAATAATTTCAAAAATAATTCTAAAACTGAAATAATAGATTATAAACTTACTTCTTTTAGTGATTATAATAATAGATTATTTATCGTATGGAATAAGAGATATTTTTTCAAAACAATATAGCAATATATTATTGATACAAAATTTAGGCCAATATAAAGACGCATTAGATTTACATAAAATCGTTTTTTAAAACTAAAAACTAAAACATTTTAGATGATGATTATCCTTATACTTTGCATTCTCAAAATCATAACAGCAATGAGGGATTTAGGCTGATATAATGACACATTAGAATCACATAGAATCGTTTGTGAAAACCGTAAAAATATTTTCAGTAATGATCATTCCGATACGCTTAAATCACTAAATAATAATTTAGGTAGCACGTCATTACCGCGAATACCTTATTTACTCCACGAGAACGGTAGGTGACCATATTGCATATCCCTGTCCCGCTAGACATTATGTAGCGTCATATAACGTCTATGAGGTCATAATGGTAGTGTTATAGTTATGGTGCACAGCCCTAGTGGGAGGGGCCACAGTTACATTCTATATATCATTGCACTTTGCTCGAAGAAAGAATCTTAAGCTCCGCCCCCTCGATGGACACGCCCACTTTTCCAGGTTTTTATTATCGACTATTTTTTTAATTAATCCACGACGGGGACCATAAAAATTTTTGAGGTTGTTGGGTGGGCGGGACCATCGACCGAAATAAGTCGAAACCGGATTTTCTGTCAGTATTTGACTTCAGAGTATAATTGCAGAATACGGCCAATTTGTCCAATTGACCCGAAACCGGTCTCATTCGATTCCCCGTCCTCGAAAACACATTAATTAATAGAAATTTCCCGCCGGTCACTTCGGGAGCATAATTAAATTTAATAAAATATGTCGCGACATTCCATTGAAAATTAATTGGTTCATATGCATTAATTACCTCACGTGTCTGTATCAATAATAGAGGAATGAACCCCGAGCGGTGGAGCCGCGAAGGGTACTACACAATAGTAGAGGTGGGGCGACATTTCCCCGCCCCCGCGAAGCCGAAAGTGATACAATGCATGTCAATGCGACCGAATAAAGCCCTGACACTAAATTCTTAATTTCTAATTCTTTTAAATATAAGGTATTAGTATGGCTATAGAATAGAAATTATATAGTATGGTATAAAAATTAGTAATTCAGTATCAGGGTCCTACAAGGCTCTGTTGGTCAGAGCGGGTTAAACATGACCTAATAAGTTAACGGATGCGTCATAGCAGCTGATATATTATTTGTCATTCTTTATATAGGGTGTTGCAAATTTTTGCAGTTTCGGTAAAATCGGAGATTCACCACTAAAGTGACTTTCCTTGTAATATTCACTCTCATTTGAAATGACATATGCAATAAAATATATTAAGGAATTCGATAATACGCTTTATCAGTATCACTGCGAAATAAAAAGTCAAATGCCATATTATGATAAAAGAAAATTTCAATAACATGATTATTTCCGTAATAATTTCTAAGACAATAATCATGTCATTAATGTTAAAGCGATACTTAACATTAAAAAGCATTATAACACAAAATTATTACAGTTTTTTCTTGTATTAAAATACAAATAATTAACGACTTCAAATATATTATTAAAAATTATTTGAACTTTATTTTTACATTTAAGAATATAATGGAAGATCAGTTGAGTATAAAAAATTATTTTACACTTATTGTTGGCAAATTACAACGCACATGCCATTAACGAAAGATTTTTAACATTACTGTATAGGGAAATGGTTTTGGTGATGCGTTGTAATTAACGTATGTTGTGATTAGCCATAAATAAATGTATAATGAATTTTACTGTATATAAATATTATGAAATAAACAAAGTGTTTATTATGAATATTTTACTTATATAGTAAATCAATAAATTTATATATTTTAGAAATAAATTAAAATAAATATTGAATCGAATTTAATGATTTTAAATTCAGTTACAGATGAATCAAAATCAGCAAATTCAGCAAAAATTATCGGTGGAAATCTAATCGGAAATAATATAAGTATAAGTGTAAATAATTCAAAATTTATTGGGCAAATGAATAAAAATTATGACACAAAAGAAAAAACGGAAAAAATTGAAACATCGTTATGGTTTAATGTTAAAAAACCAACCGAATTATTTACGGGGAGAGATGAACAATTAAATAAATTACACGAATTATTACAGAAAAAAGGGAGTGAATTTACAGTGATATCACAAATGACATCAGTATATGGTTTGGGTGGTGTTGGAAAAACTGAATTATCAAGAATGTATGCGTATAAATATGGAAAAATTTATAATAATGTAATTTGGATTAATGCTGAGACAAAAAATACGCTTAGTGAATCATTTATCAAATTGGCAAATGAGTTGGATATTAAAACACAAACTGTCGAAGGAAATGATAAGAATATTTACACAATTGTTAGTAAAGTATATGAGTGGTTAAATAAAAAAATTTCATTATTAATTTTTGATAATGCTGAACAAAGAATGAGTACAGAAAAATGGGACGGAATTAATGACTTTTTACCGGTTTATCAAACAATAAATAATGACAATAAAATTTATATATTAATCACATCGCGAAATGGTAAATTTGGACATAAATTAAATACATTGTATTTGGATATGTTTACTAAGAATGAAGCGGAAGATTTTTTAATGAAAGCATTAAAAATTGAATCAAATGATAATATTAATAAATTGGCAAAACTTTTACAATTTTTTCCACTCGCATTGCAACTCGCGGTATCGTATATAAAGGAAGAAAATGAAGTTATGAAATCGATTAATCAAAATTATACGATCGATGATTATGTTAAAGATTTTGAAAATGATTCAGAAAAAAAAATAATCGATTCAAAATTTTCTGATGATTGTGGTATTGATTATGATAAAAGTTTATTAATCGTATGGAATAAAACATTTGATAAAATTTGTGAAATAGAATATGGAATTACAGCATTGGAAATTTTGAAGTTAATTGCATATTTTGCGCCTGGAAATATATCGCATAAAATATTCAATCATTTATACAAAGAAAAAGAAATTGGACATGCAATTCAATTATTAAATCAATATTCATTAATAAAAGTAGAAAGCGGTGAAATAAGTATACACCGATTGGTACAAAAAGTAACACGATTAAGACAAAATAATAATGAAATTATCAAAAAATCAATAATGTTTTTGCTCATTAATATTAAGGAATTGAATTTAGGAATTGAAAATATTATGCACATACAATCAGTATGGAGTTATGCGTGGAATGATAAAGAATTATTTGATAAATTTAATTGGATTCCGCGAAATATTATTGATCAATCTATTTTATGTAGAAAATATCAGAACGCAATTGAATTTGCCAAAAAATGTATTTCTGAAGTTTATAGATTATATCCGAATGGACACTCATCCATTTCAATGCTAATTCTTTATTTGGGAAAAGCATTACATCATAATGGACAATATAAAGAGGAGATTGAACTGTATGATAAATGTAAAATAGAATTTGGCGATGATCATCCTGATCAGCTAACATTTCAAAACAATATGGCATCTTCTATGAAATGCTTAGGCCAATATGAAGGTGCTTTAGAAATATATAAATCGGTCTATGAAAAAAGAAAAAAGATTTATGGTGAAAATCATGAAGACACTTTAATAGTACAAAACAATATTGCAACAGTAATGAATAGCTTAGGCCAACATGAAAAAGCATTAGAATTACATAAAATTATTTACGAAAAGCGAAAAAACATTTTAGGGGATGATCATCCTGATACTTTAACATCACACAACAATATGGCACATGCAATGAGCAATTCGGGTCAACATAAAGAAGCATTAGTATTATTTAAAATTAACTATGAAAAGAATAAAAGGCTATTTGGTGATAATCATCCCGACACCGTACGAACACAAACCAATATGGCATTAACAATGTACCGTTTAGGTCAACACGAAGAGGCTTTAAAATTATACAAAATTATCTACGAAATCGATAAACAAATTTTTGGTGCAGATCATTCCAATACTTTATTAATACAAAACAATATTGCAAGTTTAATGAATGAATTAGGACAACACAAAGAAGCATTAAAAATATTTTTAAGCATCATTAAAATGCAGAAAAAGATTTATGGCGATGATCATCCTTACACTGTTGTGATAGAAAATAATTTTAAGAATCTAATAGTTAATTTACTCCAAGACATATGATTAAATATAATAATAATTATTTATATGTATTTATATTAATATTAAATAATATCGATAATAATGACAGATTTTAATTCTATCATTTTCCTTGAATTAGTAAAATAACATTAAAGCATTAGTATTTTTTTTAATATTAATTAAATAACAATTTTTGTATTAAATTTCTATATTCAATTGAGTATCCTCATAAATAAACAGGTTTAGTTGTATATATGCAAGAAAAACAGGTCTGAAGTAGAGATATGAATAAAAAATATTTTGTTTTGAATAAAGTATATTATCACTAAGGAGTCACAAAAAAGGCATTTTTCTTATCCATTAGAATGTTCTGTATTAGAATGGAGAGAAAAAAGTTAAAAATGTCATAAATGAAATTTTTTTCTTTTAATTCTAATACTGAAAAAACCAATGGTTAAGAAAAATGCCTTTTTCGTAACTCCCGGACGATATCTTTAGTATTTATGATCAAATATAAAGTTTAATTATTACAAAAGGTAATTTATTGACATAATCATTATATTTGCGATTTACGTAAACTTTTCGTTAAAAAATAAGTCAAAAATTTGATATTTCATTAATTGAAATTCTAGTTATGCAAATCTAGTGTTATCTCAAAGAACCGATTATCTGATTGTGCATTTTTTATCTAAAAAAGATACTCATTTGTATATAATATAATTATTAGAAATTAAAAATAGGTTTACATATGATATAATTTGAATATAAATGAAAAATTTTAAAGAAAATTTTTTTTAATATTCACATAACATTTTCTTTAATATTTGCTCATCGTATCGACAAATATGAGAAAATATATTGAAACAAATAAAAATAACTGGAAAAAAGTAAATTAAATTATATTTTTTGCAAAATAATTAAATGATTACCTCTAATAAAATGTTAGATACGATCGGAAACATGTCCAAAAAGTAAAAACCATTAATAGGACCGTCAATTCTTTGAATTGTATTCGAGAGGTGAATTTATTTCGAGAGTAATACGTTTTGTACGAACATAAATTATGTTAAGAGATTTGTTTACCTTTAATATGATTTTCAATTAATTAAACTGTTTTAGGCGTTTATCGTATTGTTGATTTACCTCTAATGTTATCATTGTTGAGGATAGCGATACAATGGCCGCTAATGTAAAATTAATACATCCGAATGATATGAATAAACGTACGATTATTGAGATTTCAGTGAAAAATACGGCATAAACCAATAGAATTATTCTATTGAAATCAAAAGCATAAATGATAAAAATAAAGTATTTCCAAAACTGATTGTATTTGTTAAGCAATGAACAGATACGATTAAAATCCTTAAGAGCATCGGACATTTTTATATCAGTATAAACTTTTAAAAGATTTTTAAATTTTTGATTTGCATTAATAAATCGCAATTTAAAGTAATAACAAATCTGATGAAATATAATGATAATCCCAAATAAATAAAATACAGAATAATGTCCAAAGATTATTGTTGATTGAAGATATAATACCATTAATTATAACTAATAACGAATGTATAATGAACAAATCATAATAATTGCAAAACATAAAAGTAGTATGATGTATAATTTTAATTATTGTTGTTCTATAAATTCTTTTCATGAATTTTGCCGCCATTAAATTATCCACTTCTATATTCTCGGGTAATAATTACTTTTTACACAACTGCAATACTCTTAACCACGATAATCGTTTAATCCCAACAATAAATAGGATTAAATTTGCAATCATCCATATCGTGATCCAAACAAATACTATTCACATATTCTTATGGCAAAAAAAAACCCCGAAACATCACAAATTTTAAAAATCTCATCAGAATCATCTTTTAATGTAACCGGTATAATGAATTTTATAAATACTAATATTGAAAGTTCAATGACAAACCATTGATGATAAAGAAATTTCTTATTTTCTTTAATTGTATTGTCATTCTTATATTTCCCCTTTAATAATCCGAATGACATTAGAAGAGAATCAATTTATATTTTCAGAAATTCATTAAACGATTGAGAATCATTAAATTTATTTTTAAATTTAATCAATTTTGAGATATTTAAATGCATATAAGTTGATAATGAATGCATAGCTTCCTTCAAATCTAAACCGAAAGTCAATCATCAAATTAATATATTTTTATCATTTGCTTTTTGAATTATTTGTTATAACGATTTATTTAATTATTTAATTAAATAAATATGCGAATGCAATGAATATGCAGATATGCACATCAATAATTTAAATATTTTATAAAAAAATTAATTTCATAATATATTCTATCCTTTAAATATAATATACTTTTGTCAATCACATTTTAATATACCATATATGAAAGAACAATAAATTACACAATGTTAACTAAGGTTTCATCATAAAATTTCTCATTTATTATATAATCAATATTTATAAAAATTATTCTAAAATTCAAATATAGATTTAAGCATCCTCCAAATGATCTCTTATAAATTACTTAATTTATATCGAGTTAATAAACCAATAATTTAAATGTTAATTTAATTATGTTTATGACTCATTTCGTGCGCATTTTCATTATTTTCTTATACATAAAAGTAAATTTTTTGTTTTAAAATAATAAATCGAAAAATGGTAATGATTTTTATATTAATGATGACAATTTTTATTATTATTATAAAAAGGATTATATTTTTTAGCATGACATTTAAATTAAATATATATATTTTACTGATATTAATAATAATCGAATATAAAAATTATTATTTACATTTTAAAATTTTATTTCATTTTCTAGAATGAGAAAAAATTACTAAATTTAATAATTATCGATAAATTGTTATTGATAAACATATTAAATGTTATTTAACTATACTTTTAACTACAGTATAATTACATCGAAAACCCAACAAATTAGTGATATTTTTAAATTCATAGATTCTAAAAACACGGGTGACAATTTAAATTACTAAAAAGATATGGCAATAGATTAGATTAGATTTTATATTAATAGTTTCCGGTGTTACAAACAATAAAATTAAAAAAAATTTATTTATTGCAATTTAGTTTCATTAAATAGAATTTGCGAAGTGTTTTGTTATGAATAATGATTTTTTACTGTATTCTCTTCTTTCCATATTATTAAACAAATCGTATGACTTTTGTAAAGTCATAGTTCAATTTGTGTTTTTGTAAAATATTCATGTGTTTATGTAATATTTACATTATGGTTTTTGCAGTGCATTTATTGAGTCATATTAAATTATAATTTAGTTATTTGTGTAATTATATTAATTTAATAATTGTAATTATGGTTTTAATGATTCCCCCAATATCTGTGTCCTGAACATTTCACATTTGTAATATTTAATTAATTAAAGCATAAAATTTTTAAAAATGCACGAAATGTTATGATTTTATTTAATATTAATTCTGTGTTTACATTTGTACATTCAGTGATGAAATGATTTATTATTGATTAATACATTATAATTTTGAAATTTTGTTCTAAAAAATTCAAAAAAATTGATTAAAGTGAAAAAATATTTAATGTGGAAATGACTAATGAGTGTTTTTTAAATTGATCCCATAAATTTATTTAAATAGCGACTGTCATTTTTATATATTCTTAATAAACGGATTGTCTATATATCATGTCATATGATTAGGATAACATTTAAGGAATTATATTAAATTATTAGTATTGATGTAAACGAAGGGAATCGGTATAACATACGACAATGAATTCACGTGACACAATTTATTTTTGGATTAATGCGAGTGTTTCATTTTATAGTCTCTTTATATGCGTGAAAATAATGGTCCGATAAATGAATTTAAATATTTGTTTATTTCTAAAATTATTATTTTTAAAATTGAAAACATCCAAAAATATGAACCCAATGATAGTACCGTTGATTCTCTCAATTGTATTTGAGAATAGAATTTTTGTTAATAGTTTCATGCGATTTAAGTGAACATAAAGATTATCCGTAACATTTGTGCGCCTTTAATAATTGAAATAAATATAAAATTTAAGATTATTTTATATTTAACCTCTGCTGTTATTATTCTGCTGTTGTTATTAATTGCATTTCCGATACAATTTATTTTCTAAATTTTCAAATTCGAATATTTTTTATTGATTTTCAAAGTGACAATTACACATTAGAAATTGCAAAAGTATTATTACAGTGATATTAATATGAATAAATATAATATAATAAATACATGTATGTAATAATATATAATAAATATTATATTTCTTGAATTGCAATACAATTTACGATTTACAATGTTAATGTACATAAAAGTGCATAAATTGTTATAAATTCTTGTAAATTTAATCATAAATAATAATTATAATAATTTACGACAATTTTCACATCTTTTTTTTATAGTAAATGACTATTTACTATTAACCCTTCACTAACTTATTTTATAATTAAAAATTTTAATTAAATGTATACAGAGTGTCAAATTTATCTCTTTAATGGTTTCAAATGGTTCCGCATCAAAATATTTTGTCTAATGTAAAATATGTTCAAAATGTTCTCCTTTCATTTCAATGCTCAATTCTCCGTTTCGTATTTTGGAAAACACGTGACAGTGTTTCTTGAGTGACGCTGCGAATGGAATTTTCTATAAGAACTTTGAGTTCATCAATTGTTTGAGGATTTTCTTTATAAACTTTATTTTTCACATGTCCCCATAAAAAATAATCTAATGGTGTCAAATCAGGTGAACGCGAGGGGTATGCAACAATTCTATTACTAAACAGATTATGCAAATGCTCGCTTGTGATGCGTGATTTGTGTGGAGGTGCATTATTCTAATAATTGAATTTTTAATTTAAATCATTTAAAAAACTGCATTACCTGTTGGAAAT
>LBFL01010065.1:0-14038 GCA_000988845.1 Hypochthonius rufulus
GTCAAATGTATTGATAAAGAGATAAAGGCTTATCAGTGGAGTCCGGTTATATATGGCGCCATGTAATATATATATATACCTTAATTGTTGGATAATACAAACGCAAATAGTATGGGAAATCTGTATAAACACAAAGTTGCTTTTAATGAGAGAATTTTAGAATTACAGTGTAGGGAAATAATATTGGGAATGCGTTGTAATTGAACAATATATTAACTGATGTTATTAACCAACAATGAGTGTATATAATATCATTGGAAAAAAAAACTATTATTTAAAAATAAGAACGGTTAAATCAGATACAGTTAATACGCTCAAATCTCACTTTTTTACACAATTGTCCTGCAAAAATTCGTCAAATGTAATGAATAAAATAGTTTTTGCAAAAGATATGAGTATATAATGACTTAATATTAATGAGATATACAATTAGTAATTTATAATTAAGTGTTATTAATTATTTATTACATATGGTATATTCGCAAAAATTTTAATTACGAATACATTCACATGTGAATTCATAACTTTTACAATAAATTAATTAAACAGAAATCATTCAAATGCAGACACTAACACATTGTGTTATGACGCTTTTTCTATAGAAAATAAATTTGTACTGAAACTATTTTATAAATTTTATGTTAATATTGAGATTTATACATTGTTATAGTGATATAATGTTTCTATGTGGTGAAGTAATGTTGTATGGGCAACTGTACTGAATGTCGCTTTCTACGGGTTTGAACCTAAGCGGGGGGATCGCAAGTTTGCGTTCTGGCATTTCAGCTGTGCTCGCGTAATAAAAGGACACGTAAAAAATTATCTTCTTGTCTGTGACTATGACTGCATCGTGAAATTGATCAGTCTGATACCGATTCAAATAAAACACGAATGATGATAGAAGATATACACTCAAAACTCTATTTTGTTGCACTCCGCTTTTCTTGCATATTCACTATTTTTAACACATTTAATGACACGTCTGATTTAATGGTTATTCTTTTTTGTTATTTATTCGGTATTTTTACTGATTTTCCAGGACAAACGTGTCAAGAAAAAAGAGGTTATAGTGTATAAATTCGGCCGTTGAGAAATGGTCATAAGGCTAATACAGACTCCGCTTATGCACAAGGATATCATTCATTTAGCGAATGTATTAATGTGCAAAACAGTATTCGCTGAAGGGTCTGGACAGGGTCTGGATAGGGTCTGAACCCCTCAAAAAAAATTTAGAAAAATCAAGAATAGAATTTTCAGAGGACTTTTTCCAAGAAAATTGAAAATTTTTGAACCCATTTCTTAATTGAAATGAGGAAATTTTAGGTTTTTTCCATAACAAATCGTATATATCAGGTCACTCCAAAAGTGATGTCCTCAGAGCACGTGCAGTATAATAATTCAATTGTTGTCCCAATACAGGTTAATATAGTCTCAGTTATTATCAATGACCATATTAACTCGACGTTACCTCCTCATGAAAGCGCGTGTCATTCATTGTTGTTAAATACACCAAAAATTGTTTGAAAAGGATTTTTGAGCGCGCGTATATTGCTATACACTTATATACTTGCTGTACACTTATATATTTTTAATATTTTTCAATCAATATTTAATCAGACATTAATGATATTAGAAGAGGGAAACATGATATTTTCATAAGACTCGCGCATATATTGGTATATAAATTTTGTGAGAACATATTTTAGTTATTACTAATTCTGAATATTTCTATTTTCCATTTATCGATATAATACCCGTCTGATCCATTTTGATAAAGAATGGGTCTGTCAAAAATATTGTAAGTGAAATGCAAATTAATCAATTCATGCTGAAGTTCAATCGCACAGCCATAAATTCTGCTATTCTAAGAACTGACGCTGACATAACTTGGTACACATGACTTTACACATCTTATATAAGTATCTACATTGAAAAAACTTCAATATTTCAAATATCATAGATTTTATAGGACTTTTGATGACACGTGACAATATTTAATATGCAATTGAAAATTCGGATTAAATCATTAACATAGCATTTTCAGTTATACCATTTTCTGAAAATTTACATTTATACGTGCGATATTAATTTAGAGTATCTCTGTAATTTATTTATAACCATGAAAATAATAATCACTTAGTGACCTCTAAGCGCAAGTGACTATTTCTAATGTAATATATTAAAATGCATAGATTAACTTGGAAGGCTGCTATAAGAAATCCAATTTGACAAAATTTAATAGTAATAATTTAATTAAAATTATGTCCTAATATTGGTAATATTTGCTTTTTTGCGCGTGCGTCTATTAGTACCTTTTAAATTAAATTCATTACTACTCATAATGTACTCTGATTATAGTGCAATTAAAAATAGCTAAATTTTTTCCGTTCGCCTTTAATTAAAAATTTATGAAAAATTAATGATAAATAAAATTATTACAAAATGTGCTTAAATATATATCATATATGTAACTGCATTTACATATATGACTTGTCTCAACAATGCATGGGGCGCGGGACAATACTTTTGGAGTGACCTGATATTTTAATCTGTTTAAACATAATATAACGTTATATTTTATATATTACGTAAAACAAAAAATTTAGCCCCCCTCAAAAAATGAAAGTTGGGAAATCTAGACCCTAGTTTGAATAGAGTCCGCTGGACCCCCTAGCCATCGAACCTTGACGAATACTGGTGAGAAGCATTAGGATGCTTTATAATGATATAAATTTTCATCCGATAAATTTGATTGACTCATAATTAATAAATTAACTTAAGAATTTAAATCCAACATTTTATATTAATAATGAAAAATTTATTAAATATTTAAAACAATTAATTTAAATATCTAAAAATTAATTGGCATTTTCAAGATTATAGTTAAGTTTAACATATATAAATATTTATTAGAGCAGAGTTAATCAATTTTTATGTAAACATTCAATTTGGTCATAAAATAAATTATTATATAATCGTGTTCAAAAATGCGTCGCACATTTTTAAAAATATTCTACAATAGTTATACAGTATTGGCGCACTTTTATGCATATCGACAAGGCGCTATTAAAAAGATGCGACACTTTTGAACACGATTGTGTGTCAATTAAAATGTTTTGAATGAATTAAGCATAAACTAAAAATTGATTCCTCTTTAATCCTCTTTAACGAACATCAATAAAAAGTTGAGGGAAACAAATATTTGATTTCATGCATCAGTTATCTTCAGATTTCTAAAATATAATGAATAAAATAAGAATAATTTAATCATGAAATAAACTGAACATCAAAATAAATACAATTTTTTTAAAAATGAAATTTCTTTAAATGATTAATAGATAACTTATAGATACCTTATTTTTAGATTTTTTCATCTTATTATTTTCTACAGCGAAATTTCCGGAAAAGTTAATTGGAAAATTTCCTCCGGTGGTTCCTTTAATTAGGTTTGTTTCTGAATCTAATTGAGCTCCGGCGTTCTCTCCGCTATTAGTAGTGTTCGTTTTAGTATTATTAACAGTCCCAGTTTTACGCATATTTTTATTATTTTGCGAATCAATGTTAGTAACTTGATTCGCATTCATAGTACCATCGTTGCTTAAATTTGAGAAATTTGGCGAATTTGTGTTAACGATTCGTGGCGTTTTATCGTCCGACATTATGTAATCAGTTATAAAATATGATTAATTATTTGAAATTATAGACCTGAAATAATCATTTATTAATATAATTATATAAATTATTATTTTAAATTATATTTTCTAAAACAAATATGAAAAAATCTAAAAATGATTCCCCACACATTTCAATTAAATAGTTTTTAGCATGTTTTTTATATGTGTAGGAACTCATTAGATACTACTTACAGTTATTTAGGATGTCTTTCAATGTAATATAACTGTGTTAATTGTCTTAATTTATAATCATTATTATGAAAAAATATTACGATTCTCAATGCAAACATATTCTTATGCCTAAGTTTATGTATGATTTTGTTGTGCATCATGACTTTTGATAAGCTTTTTATTGCATATATTGTAATGTTTTATTGCATATTTATTGAGAAATAAAATTAATTGTGTATATAAATGATGTTAGAAATTGAAATTATTGTCTATTTTCTGCTAATATTACATACATTTTATACTTTTATGAGTTTAGAATTACTTTTGACAACAATTTACACATACAGTGTGTCACACAGAGGATCACACAGAAGAAAATTTTAAATTTAGTATAATTAATTAGAACGTATTGACAATTTTGTTAATTGAGTGGTAAATTTGAAAATAAATTACAAACGATAAGCACTATTTACTAAATTACTCATCAAAGGTTAAGGCTAATTTATATGCATAAATTCAGAAGAAAAATGTTAAAATTCAAAATTAATTTTTTAGATTTATGACGAATTTAAGAATTTTCAGTGTAGAACGTTATTAGTGCTTCGCCCTCAAAAATTTTTTATGATAAAGCAATTAATTAAAAGACAATAACAAGTATTTGGAGCATATTGTTTTTAGTAATAAATTGTCTGATAAAAAACATTTAAGTTACCGACAATATTAAATATTTGTACACAAAAACCTCCGTAACTTGAAAACTTTAATAATTTGAACAGATTTTCAGGATCCGAATCATTTTCTATACTTTTGCATTGCAATGAACCTCCATAACATGCAACTTGAATAAAATAAAAGATTTTATATTAAATTTATATTAAACAAATTAAAAATATGCCTGATTTATTAATTGCGCATAAGTTTATAGACAATGAATAGGCTGACCAAACGTCTCGCTTTGACTGGGACAGTTCCGGAATAGAGTGTCCTGTCCCGGTGTCCCGACCAGACCCTGGCGTGTTTTGTCCCGGAATAGAGCAAAAATTTGGTTAATATGATTCTACAGGGGAATATACATGTATTCGCATAAATATAAATGTATAAATGTATAAAATATAAAGTAAGGTATAAAATATATAAATTAAAAATTGTATATCTATTTCAATATCATGTTTAAAATTTTCTGGTTATGTTTTTAGGAACTCAAAGCTATTAATTCCTGGTAATGCTGGGGAATTCCAGAAAAAATTTATAAAAAAGTAAAATTATATTTGTATTAAAAAATTACAATAATTCTATTATCCCAAAATGTCCCGGGCAGGTTGAAATATTTTCACAATTTGTCCTGAAATCATAGTTCAGTGAGTTGGTCACCCTAACAATGAAGTGTCGAGCAGTATCAGACGTCAGCGAACATATATGAATATTACATATATGTATATTCAAAGATCGTATGAATCCGTATGAATTCACGAACAAAGAAATGAACTGTTTAATAGAAACGCATTTAATAAAATTGTCAATATTTGTTAATCTCTACGACATACAGTATGTCCACCAAAGGTCTGAAAATACATGTCGCGTGTCAAATTTTTAAAAATCATTAATTATTTAATTTAACATTAAATTTATTAGTTCAATTGATTATTTATGTAAGTATAGTTCTTACAAATATGATTTTTAATGTTGACACACGAATCTGTTATTATATTTGATGTTCCCAACTCTTAGTTCATACCCATAGTTCTCTATTTGTTCGAGTAACGAGATTAATAACTTATTAATTGGCATATATTTGATAAAAATAATAACTATATGGTAATTAGTAATATTAAAAAACATAATTAGAAGCATTATAATTGAATAAATAATTATTTATATTCACAAATTTAATGTTTAGACATTTAATATTTTTTGATAATTTGACACGCGACATGTATTTCCAGACCTGAGGCGGATAAAATGTACAACAAAACCGAGTCACGCAATGGCATTAGCAATTAATAGTAAATCGTATATTAATTATCGTATAGTAATTAATTAACATTATTAATTTTTGGTTAAATTTTGTAAAATCACATTTGAATTTTGTAATGCGGTAATTTATTTCGAGTGCATCGTGAATCACCATCTCAACGCCACACGATTTAATAGTAATGCACTCTAAAGACGTGATAATTGGTTTATAAAAGCAAGAAATTTATTGCTCAATTCTTATTACAATTTAATCTACATTTTTAAGATGTTAATGAACAATAAACACAATTAATTAAACGTGTTATGTTTATATATTATGAATTATTAAGTTTTGATTTATTTAATTAAAAAAAATGATTAAAAACAATAAAAAGTTAAGTGAAATAAATGTTTTCTCTTATTAATTCGTTACTTTAGGATTTCTAAAAACTAAGAAAAGATTATAAGCATAATGATCAATTAAATAAAATGTGAAAATTAAAATTATTTTTATATAAAATCATTATAAATAATTAGTAAATACCTTTAATTGTGTTGTATGTGATACTGCACCGATTATATTATTATTTTCAAACGTATTGAAATTGGAGTTTCCGCTGAAATTTCCTCTAAAAATGCATGCATCATTTGTAGTGATTTTGGTTCTGCCGAATGTTCTTTGCATATTTGTTGTGTTTGTATTGTTCGCATTGACAGTTCCGATTTTTGCCACATCTGGCAAAAATGTGGTGTTGCGTTGATTGTTCAATTGTTGCTGAAATTATCAAAATATGGCGTATTTGTGTTTCCAGTTCGTGGTGTTTTATCGTTCGGCATTATGGGATCACTTATAAAATTTAATTCATCATTTAAAATTTAAACCTGAAATAATCGTTTAAAAGTTATGAAAATTTTTATTAAATTAGATTTTATAAAATTAATACCATATATAAAGAGTTTTCTACACTTTTCAATACATTATTTCTCAAATAAAATATTTTATTTGTAATTAGAAACGTATTAGAAAATGATTACTTCAATTTGCGTAACATTAGAATATACTATCACTGTATTTATAATTTAATTTTATAGTCATATGATTGTAATAAAATTTTAAGATTCTAAATTGGAAAATATTGTATAAGAGAATAAAAATGAATATCGTTTACGTAAATGTTTTAATATGTTATTGCACGTGCATGGCCAAGTAAGCGATATAAAAATTCGAGGAGACTAGGCTGTTGGTATATAAAATTTCAAGTGTCTACAATATCGGGAAGTGTTTCAAAATATCCAGAAATGGTGGTCACAGGTTTTGGTCATGATTGTATTAGTAATGAATTCCAAATGCATTATATTAAATTCACATTTTTGTATAAATTCATTTATCTATTGAATTGAGTGACTTATAATCTATATTATTAAAATATTAGACTGTCTGTATGTGTGAATTAATTGTTCGGCTTAATTTTATAAAAAATAGTTAATAGCGTGCGCATGCTATTGGCATGAATTAATTGTGCATACATCATACAATATTATCCTAGTCATATCGGTGTGAGTACGTCTCTGGAGCGCGATAAAAAATCAATTTAAATTTTCTATAAAAATATATTTTTTACCGGCAATACTATGAGTATATTTAAATTCAGTCGAATCGCTCATTCTGAAAGTATAAACTTTCGATTCTTCAGTTATAACCCGATAATTGCAACAAAAATAATTTAGAAATTAATTTTTGCAATTGTAATATATTTTTTACCGGTAATACTATGAGTATACCGAGATTTAGTCAAATCGCGCATTCCTAAAACGTATATTTTGTTTAATGAATATATTTTTATTCACGTGACAAATTTTTATTGTTTCAAATAGAAATATATAAATAAATGATAAATTAATTTCGTATAAAATGTCTTCATTCGTATTACCATTTCATATATACAAAAGACCTATTAAAATCGATGTCATAAAATTAGCAGAATGTTATTACACTCTGTGGTTTAAAAAAGTACGTTCATAATCGAGAATTTATTACAAAACCGTGTGGCACCGGGTTTTTTGCTCGAAAAGTGCGCGCGTTGTTATGGCAACTTAAATTTTGCCGCCCGCCAAACCTATCTATGCACGCACCTGCACGATGCTTTCAATGCATTGCATCACGTGAAACACTGCACACGGGAATTCTAAGAATTCTAAAACCCCTTTATGCTTTAAAGGAGACTACAAAGGAACATGACTGACAACCAATGAGAGACGAGAGAAGTTCATGAGAAGCACGTGAATTCAGGGAGGGAGTGGGGTCATGCTTAAGAGAGGACTTAAGTTTAGGGTCTTTTGATTTTGATTCTCGTGGTGATGGTCTCAGCCAAAGTCTTTTTGATTAATGATTTTATTTTAGTATTTTAGAGTTCTTTATTCTTATTTATTAACCAATTAATTTATTTATTAAATAAAACAATTTAAAAGCAATGATCATCAATGGTGTACCTATCAGCGTAAGTGTGTAAGGCGCGTGTGGCAATTTTTAACTGTTTAAAAATTAGTGCGGGCTTTTCACATAGACACGGTAATTCAATTGTTGCGACGGGTTTTTATACGTATTGTATTAAACAAAAAATTTTGTATGTGAAATCTTAATGCACTGTATAAAGGTGCGAAGCACCGGGTTTTTGGACTTGTTATGTATTTATTTATTTGTGCATCACTACGTCAAACAATAATTAAAAATCGCTATCATTTTAGATTTACAACAATAGAAAGTTAAAAGTAATAAATATTTAATGTCATTCATTTATTATATTCGATATTCTAAAATATTCTAAAATACATATTAAATTAATGATCAGTTAAATTAAAAGATGAAATAAAAGCAAAAATTATCGCCGCTGTAATTCTGCAACTGACTAGTGTCATGGAAAAAGGTATTTCTTATATGTATTTCTTAAAGGTATATCTTATATGTAAAGATCTTTTCAAATGTCCTGTCCTTATTTTAAGAATAAATTTATACTTATCTCTTATAACTCTCGCATAATTCTCTGTTGATTCTTATCATTTTTTTATTTTTAAAATTGATAAGGATAAGGACATGGACAGGTGATTTGAAAAGCTCTTTACTTCAATTTGAGAAAAACAGATTTGAAGTTTAGGCATACATTGAAATGCACACATTAATAGTATTAAAATTTGAGCATTTTATTAAATTAATGTTTACGTTCAAAATTCTTATTAAATGACGATTCACTAAATATTTTCTATAGAATGGTATGCTGATAATTTGATATAACATTTTCTGTCATCTCAGGAATGTAAATCCAGTGTTATCTTAAAAAACCTGTTAAACTCAGTTCCATTTTCCATGGCACTGGTCAATGGTCTGGACTCTGATTATAAAACTTTAAATTATTTGACAATTTTTGGAATGTAATATTATCATTTATCGTTTTAATGTTTCATATAATAAACATAACTACAAAATGTCAGCATAACAGTGATATATTCAATGATATGATTTGGATTATGTATTATGTATTATTCTGTCGACACACAACTTTTAAGATAACATTTATCCCAAAGATATAGATATAGGATTTACACTAATACCCTCTAGTCTTGATTTATGTCCTGCTACAAGCCTCAAATAATGGGACAAAAATGTACAGCCTTTAGCAAAAAGGCATGTTGACCGATGACTAAAAAAATTATCTCTTTCTTATCAATGCAGTTATATTCTTATCAATTTTGAGATGAAATTTGATGCGAATTATTTTGATATTTTAGAGTTTAAAATGAATTGAAAAATTAAAATTTCTATTTCTTCGTGAATTGAACAATTTTGCTTTCGAATGACTATTTGAGAGAGATTATCGTTAATGTATTATCGTTAATATTTCATAATTTCACAAATGATTAAGAATTCACTATTATTTAAAAATTCAATATACACTAATGTTTATATCACAAACCATTATTGAGATTATTGTGAATATTTGTGTTGTTTAAGATCAGTGTTTACCACTGGAGCCATGTTTTAAACATAAACCTTTTGCTAATATTTTATAATATCAATTTGTGAATCTCTTATTTTATTATTTTATCAGTGAATTTTCTAAGTCGTAAAATTTGATAAGAAAGAGTCATATCTTTTATATCGTCATCGGTCAACATGCCTTTTTGCTAATAGCTGTACAATGGAATAAAACAAATCCACATTTAGGAATTAATTTACTTATGAAATAAATAACGCATATAAAATTATTTTTGAATGTTTACGTTTTTTAAACGTAATGAATTTATGTTAAAGACATTAGTTTATTACATTAAAATTTAAAGTCAATGATTTTGACTTTCGGTTAAATTTAAAGTTAAAGTAAATTTAAGGGTTTAAGATTTTTAAACTCTTGGTTTACAGTTTAAAAGAAAATGCAACCTTTTGATTATCTATAATGTACGAGTAACGTTATTCTGTCAACGGACTTCTGTCACTCTACCTGTCATATTTATTATAGTTATTGTGTACTTTCCATATCTATATTCTGATAGAGACTATATAATATATAAAATAATATAATATATTATTTTATCTTAGAAATGGAAATAGAAATGGAAAAGTTCAAATGAAAAAGCAAAATTATTGATGACAGTTAATAGTAACGGATTACAATCATTGTCAGTTTAATATTTCAAGTGTTTACTCGTTAGACCAAAATCATAGACACCTTAGCTACCTTTATATTTTAATCTCTAAGGTGAAATCCTTTTAATTGAAAATAATAATTTCCGTTAAAATATCATCGAATTAGAGTAGTTTGGGTGTACATAACTGTCGCTAAACAATTTGAAATACAATGAAATAATAAAATAAAAAACTGTCATCATTTATAATATTTATTGGTAATGCATTTCAAAAACATTAATTTTACATTTTTTGTATGAATTTATTTGTCAAATGAATTGAATGACTCATAATTTAAAAATGAATTTAAGAATTTAAATCGAAGTTTTATTGTAATAATAAAGAATTTATTTTAAATATTAACAGTTAAATCAAATATTTTTAATAATCTGTTGACATTTTAGAAATTATTATTTATTATATTATGCTTCATGTTAGAGAAAGAACATATAATTATAGTGAAAATTAAAATTTTCACTATAATTATATTTAATTAAAAAAAGCTTTAAATTAATGACAAAAATTTAAGAGAAACAAATATCTCATTCATTTGTTGTCTTCGGATTTCTAAAAATAAAAACAATATATAAATTGAGTTGTTGCTCAACAAAATTATGCGCAGAAATAAAAATACCAATAATTTTTATATATACAGGGATTCCTTAAATGAAGTATCCTCATATTTACACAAGATGGGCTTCATTGCAATACAACACAATGCAATAGTACAGTAAAGCCTTTCAGTGAAGCCGTATGGTGTAAAAATGAAGATACTTCATTTAGGGCCACTCTATGTACACTTTAAAACACTATATAAATACCTTATCTGATACACCATTATACGATATGCCAGAAACATTGGTTTCTCCTGCCAAATTAATGGTACATCCAGTGGGGTTTCCTCCAATTAGACTCGCGCTAATTTTGGCGTTTTCGTAATTTTTTTTTATATTTTTGGTCGTCGTATTTGCGTTGACATTTCCAATATTTGTCGTCGGGGAATTGGTATTGCTTTGGTTCCCAATAATAGGGCCGTTATTATTTGAGACTCCACTAAATACTGCATTATTTCTGTTTTCGTCAGACATTATGGGATCTCTTATCAAATCTGATGAATCCTTTGAAAGTTAAAACCTGAAATAATGGTTTTAAAAAATATATAAATATATTAAATAATATTTTATAAAATAAATTAAATTTATAAAAATTTTCCCACACTTTTCAAATATAATAGTTTTCAACAACAATGTGTTCCATATTTGTGTAGAAAACTTTTTTATAATTACTTACAGTTAAAGGATGTAATAGAATATTATTAATATTCTTATTATTGACACTATTTTATTATTAATAAACTGCATTTACATCTCATCTCCAATTTATAGTCTCAAAAATGGTGATGAAACGTCATATATTCCAACGGAAATTTACATCTTAATTCCTAAGCATATAAACCATTCCGTGATATGACGTAATTTGAATCAAAGATAATTGAATGATTTAATGCACTAAACTAGAGAATTGATAAAAAAAAATATGACAAAAACAGCACACTTAACTGTGCATATCGGTATGAGCATAAACGATTTCAGGTGTTGAATACTCATGAGTTCATAGTCTAACATTCCCCGCCTAATATTACATTTGTATACATTTGTATAAATTGCATATCTCCTCTAACGTGACCATATTAAGACTTGAAATGTTATTTACGAGAGGGTTTTACGTTAGAGATATTAAACTAGAATATATCTTATGAATTGAATCTAAAACTTTATTCAAGTCAAAAAGGTTATTCACGATAGAGGAGGTTCACATAAGAGTAGTTTATGTACATTTGAAAAATTGAGTGGAAAATTTTAAAATAATCATTTACAAAAACTTGTAGATATTTACTTGTAAATGCATCTGATCTATAGAAGTTCCGCCACATAAAATGAAAGATTACAACTAATTTATTTTTATTGAAATTGAATATTTACTTATGATTTGCACTTTCGCTTTGAATTTAGTGTATTTTAACAATACAATAATACAATATTCAATAAATTATTTTAGCTTAATTTATATTGAATTTTATAACTATAACACAAAAGCTATAATTTTCATAATTTATTATTTTATTTACATAAACCTTAATAATTATTTTATTAAATTTCTTGAATATATTTCAATTTTAGAAGTTAAAAGTAATGCGTCTTTTATTAAATGTTTATCTGTAATTTCATACTTATCATTTGACATAATTAATCATTAGGGCCGCCGCAAGTATGACTTTATAAATCAAAAATATGCATGCATATATATTATCTTAAAAATTGCGAAATATGCCCTAAAATTATGCACTAAAAATAATGTGTTTTAATTTTATTGTTATTTAAAAATAATTTAATAAATATGATCATTGAAAAATTAAAAATATGAGTTATAAATCTCCATATGACAGAATATGTATGCATATACGCATTTGTGCATTTTAGTGCCAAAATAAGCTTAAATTTGGTTATCCTAATTATTTATTAATTTGTTAATTTAAATTTCTAAGTTTAAGAAAATTTTATAATTATCAAAATTATTTTTTTGTGGCTCGTGATTTGACAGCTCTAAAATTATGCTATTAATTTATAAACTTTTAATAGATAATAAAGTTTGAGATTTATAAAAACTCATTAATAATTAAGTACAAAAATAGTAAAGTATTTAATTATAAGATAATCACATGATATTAATTATAATTTATATGATATGACAGCACAAAGTATGCTCTTCTTTTGAAATATTACAATAATCGATTGCAGATCACTGCAATAGTGTAAGAAATTAGGTAATGAGATAGTTACTGGAACTTTGCGTGTGTATTGTTTACTTTAAACACAGGTTTTTGAAATTTGTTCAAAGGTGATGGTCATACTTTTTAAGTACCATAGAGAGTCATGTGATTTCAAGTATTAAAGCATAGTTTTTACGGTACAAAAATTCAAATAAAACATTCCGTACTTCAAATGATAAAGTTCATGGGAAGTAATGAGTTTTATGGGATAAGAAAGATATAAAGTTATGTGCAAACTTTGACCATATTTATAAGTCAAAAGTCAAATAAATAAAAGTTAAATAAAATTTTTCAAAAAAAATTCATAACTCTGCCCCCGATCATTATAAAAAAATTCTAGAAATTAGTTTGTTCGCAGCGAATATTGCTACAAATAAATTGCATTAATTTTAATTTTGGACGATATTTTTAGAACTAACCTTTGTTCTTTTATCAATTTTTTCCCAAATATAATTTTTTTTCCCAAAATTTACAATATTTTTAACAAAAATTTCGTTATAGCATAGATTTTCCCAATTTTATTTGTGGCAGGGCAGGACACCTATTTCAAAAATTTAAGAGTAAACTATCACTCTCCTCTTTTGTCGATTTCTTTAATTATTAACGTGATTAAAAATTTGAAATAATCCGGTAAAATTATTTTAATTCAATAACAAAATAATTTAACATTTTATTGGTTTGGTTTATACAGAAATATTCACATTTAATTTATGGTTAATATTTAACAATTAT
>LBFL01010068.1:0-13198 GCA_000988845.1 Hypochthonius rufulus
AATATTACATTCGGTTGCAACTGAATTTAAAGTTCATATATAACGATTCCGTATTAAATGATACTCGCGGTGCATTTTCAATTGGGAATAAAACATATATACTCATTGGTAAATGGATATATCACTATGATACACAGAAACTTATTTTAGTAAATACGGTAATTAAAATATAAATTATATATGTCGACTTTCGATTTATGTACTGCGACGGGCCTCAGCAAAATGAAACATAAATGTAAATCGAACTTAAAAATCAACGTATTTTAGTATAAATGTGAAGAATGATTTTAAAGTATTGGGACATAAATTGAAAAGCGTCATAAAATTTGAGACATAAACCGAAAGTTCACTGTATTTGAAATTACAATTATTTTATATTATAATTTTAAAAAAACTATTTTCTTAGACACGTGATTGGGAATTCTTTGGATGTAAACCGATTATTATTGATAATGTTACCGATACTAATGCATTTGATTCTAATTTATTTTTTATTGCATTTACTATTATTATAATTATTATTATTGGAGTTTCATTGACAATTTTTGCAATTATCTTAATTAAGAAAAAAGTCAAAGCAATTGATAAATTAGAAAAGATGGGATTAGACACTCTCACAGTAACCACAGTATTTACAGATACAATTGATACTAAATCAAAGGCGAGAGTTTCGCCGAAATTACAGAGAAAAATGAAACCGAAGGTTAAATAATTATATGAGATGTGTCATTAAAAACAATTAATTATTTATATTGAAAATTATCAAAATTATATTTAATTTTTTATTAAATATAAACATTTAATGTATTCATTTAAAACTGCATTTTAATTGCATTTTATCATTTCTTTTGTTTCTTTAAAATTTATTATATTAATTTTAATAAATTAATTTTATTTTATTATACTTTTTTCTAATATAAAATTAAATTATAATAAATAAATAAATTTATTTTAAATAAATAATTAATAAGTGATTATAATTGTAATAATAGCGTATTATATTTACATATTTTAATGCACATATTATATGTATGAACCATATCCTCATCATTAGTGCTTATATTTGAATATTTCAGTCAATTAATTAATGTCCTTTTAAATAATTTCTCTGATAAAATTCCTACAAAAAAATCACATTTTTAAAGTGAATATATTTATGCATAAAAAACTCAAAATGATTGTGTTTAAAAACTCAACTCAAAAAGTGACTCTAAAGACAATACCATAACTGACATTTGCATTCACCGCAATCGCTACCGAATCATGACCTGTCGTGGGTCATGACCTCGGGTCACGTTTGGGGATGAAATCCTATGGCGGGGTGAATATGAATACATACGGAGGGAATCGACAAAACTCAAGACTATTCACGTGATGCAACATTATACCGGATTAATGTTCGCGTATTATTCATTTAATATTTATTTTATATAAATTATGTGCGAAAATTATTTTTCATATTTTTTGATTTAACAAAACTGTCCCTTTAATGATATTACGACATTCAATTATAATTGAATTTTTACGATTAAATTTAATTGTTATATCATTATTGATGTGTTTCTTGTGTGTCAATGCAATACTTTAATCGTTCATTTAATTGCATTTTTATTGTTTTATTATTGACGTTAACGATAATGGAATTACAAAAACGTTCGAAACGTGTTTAATTTGAATACAGTAAAATTCCCATACGAATAATACTGATATTAATATTTTTTGATGCGATCGTAATTTTATTTGTATTTTTAAATGATACACAAATGTTGCGAATTACAATTATAATAGAAATATTCAATGATTTATTGATACACATAAATAACTCTATCGTAAACATATTGTGTTTAGAAACTTATGTTTATCATAGAGAGGATTTTACATTTTCGAAAGTCAAATGTTTCGGATTGAAATGTTTAAAAACGTTAACGTTATACACGTAAACTCATCTAACGTGAACTCCCTTTAGCATGAATAAGTTCTTTAACACAAACAAATGTTTAGGCATGAGCCATATAAGCCTTTGCTATTTAAAACCTCTCTATCTCAAACAAAAATTTTCGCCGAAATATGGTCACGTTAGAAAGGTTTAAGTGTATTATAGTTATAGACGTTTATAGAGGTTTACGTGTATATTGAAAATTTCTCGATATTTATGGCAATGAAAACAAATGATTCTGATTATAGCATAACAACATCATTAACAATGGTATAGGTATGGGTATAGGTATAGGTATAGGTATTGACAAATAATTTAATTACGAGAAAATCAAAGTTTTTTGAGTGCGACAAAATGATTAAACAAAACAATTGTGAAGTAAATTAATTGAATATTTGACACATTAGCACTTTGACCATTAATTCTTAATCAATACGTACACTTTCAAATTTAAATAACGATTTCCTAAATGAGAGAAAATTAATTAAATTAAACCATAATTAACAATTAAAAAATATAAATCAATTTAATTTAATAAATTTTCTCTCAAAATGTGGATTTAGCCTTTTAAAAAACATTCCCTAATTATTGGTTTTAGTATCACACAACAATGTAATCATCGCTATTCATTATCATCCCTTTTCGAGTCCATTGTTGCCAATCCACGGATAACTCAATGGGCACGGCTGACATGTCTTAAAGAATCGTGCACCGCTGGCTGATGCCACATTACATACGGTTGGATTAAGGCATTCCGGCGGTAGACTGTAGTAATTGCCGCACTGCCACCCCTGTAATTTGTAAAGTTCCGACACTTTTGTCGGTTGTCGCATCCATTGTATGAGCTGCCATTTTGTTATAAAATAAACGTCTTTTTTATTTAGTATTTCGTCGATAAAACGTAAAAATCCTCTTTTGTGAAAATCGGTACTGAACCATGCACTGTGATAGTACAGTCCGAACGGAGCTCTGTTGGAATTGTAATGGCGATTGAAGTTCTTCATTATCATTTTATATACTCCATCCTCATCTGTTGGATTCGAACACGCATCACCCATTGAACACCGTCCCCCGCGAAGGTCCTGCCACATGACCATACCGATTTCCCAGAATCCTAGAAAATACACATTTTTTTTATGTTTAGATATTTTAACAAAAATGTAAAAACTTTATAATGCAGTGAATTATCTTTTAACTTTCGTCCATTACGGTGTACGTTTTCTTATATGCTAATGAATTGTACATCATAACTATGTTAATGGTTAAATGCAATAAGAATGTAATGAGTAAATATAATTCTAACAATTGTAAGATTATGAAAGCAAAAATTATTCATCATTATGTTATGTCACTTTAATGAAAGTATGCCTTAAATAGAATTGTGTGTATAATTAGTAAAACTAAAGCATAGAATGACCACTCTCATACCGGGGAATGATCGTGTTGGACACGGCGCGATCATACATTCGTGACTCATTGCGAAATCCAAAGTGTAGGGCCAATACGGTGGTGAATTTTCAAAAACCGGCATTGTTGAGTCGTACGTAAAGTTTGCCTCATATAACATTTCGAACATTTTATTACCGCCCCCCTGAAGAAACGGCGCTCTCATACCCCTGATATCTCCCATATTAACCCCCCCGTACAGGTGAATGATGTCCCTTTGACCTGCAATTTCCTTATGCCATTGGGACTTTGAGAAACGTTCACCAAAACTGTGACTATTAATTTAAAAAATGTTTTTATTAATTTAATTTTTATTAATTCTCACATTCTACTCACGTAATTGAATGTGATGCTATTTCATGTCCGCGTGAGTATAATGTTTGCACCTGACCATAGTCTGTCCATTCGTGTGACACGTAAAATGTTCCTCTAATGGGGCAACCATTGGGGTTCTTACGTCCCGTATTAAATATCTCTTCATATATATGCCAATTAATGTCATTAATGGCATCATCGAACGTAATTAAGATAATTTGCGGAGTTTCATGAACCGGAATTCCCCCTAAGAGCACATAAATTATAATTACACATAAATCTCTATATCGTAAACTTTCTCTAAAGTAAAGAAGTTCTATATGTTAAATAAACTATTCTAGCGAATCATCAATATCATAAATATTTCCTATTTTAACTTTTAAGATGTAAAAACCTCTCTATCCCAAACATAAGTTTCCGATTTCAATGTGTTTAAGATATAGAGGTTTATGTGTAATTAAATATATTTGGATAAAATCTAAATAATTACCCGGTATATCCGTTCCCCCACAATAACAATCGGGTAATCGACACGATCTTTCATTGCATTTTTGTGCCGTAGAAAATGCTTCCGGAGTCGGGAATCGCGGTGCGGGTCGTGAGGGGTTTTGTCCCGACGGTTTCAATGGGACAACCTCCAGACGCGGCTGACCGCTGTTCTCTCTTGTACCTGAATTTGCTAATCGACCACTCTGAGGAAAATAATAGGTTTGCCTATCGGTACTGTACCGGGGATATGGAGTTGTTGTGGTCGTTGTAGTTCTTGGTGTGGTTCTTGTTGTAGCTCTTGTTGTTGTTCGTGTTGTTGTTGTGGTCGTAGGCGTAGTCTGTGGTCTTCGGGTCGGTACTCTCCGGGGTGTTATTACAGATCTTTGAGTTGTCGGGTTAATTCTTCTAATATCATCCTCTTCTTCCTCAATAATATCTTCTAATGACGGGTAATTTGATGTTCGATTTGGTGTTATGATATGAATTCTCTGTCGCGGATTTCTTTGCGAAGCAACGGGTGTCGGCACAGAACGTGATAGTCCCTGACGTTCTGAATAATCTGAAGGATCATCGTGAATTTTATATGATTCTGTAGCAAAATTTGGATAATAATTCGGTAGTAATGGCCTTTGATTTTGATACTGTCGATTTAATGATGGTGATAGTGACACCGTTCGTGATACTGAAACCGATGAATTTACTCGATGATTAATCGGAGTCGATCTTTGATTTAGACTTAAATTAGGGATGACATCCGAACCTCTCCGTCGTGAGGCAACGAAATTAGGTTTATTCCCGGAACTCGGTCTTAGTTGGTTTATCACCGGTTGTTTATAAGTGTTACGAACTCCCGAACCCCCATGTCCAACAGGGTCCTGTCCACCCGCTGCTGAAACTAAACTAAATATTCCCCCGGGACCGTCATGCAAATGAATGGCTCCACTCTCATCAACAATGGACGAAATTGCCTCTTCAAAATTCGGATTATTTAAATCATCACCATTAACGCGATTATTTTTCGGTGGTTGATTATCATTACCATTGTCGCGAATTCCTAAACTCAATGGACTATCTGTGTTCGGATTATCTCCTATGGTTGTACCGCGTGATGATCCCGGATGTTGAATCAATGGACTCTCTCCTGAAATACTTCTTCCGATTGTTCCTAAATTAATTGATCGTGACCTTTGAAGGTCAATGGTAAATTCTTCAGTATCCGTTCTAATATTTTCATTGTCTCCGTTATTATTATTATTTTCATTATTATTGTTATTATTTTGGTTGAGATTTAAATTTATATTTCCATTATCCTCTTTATCGTGGTTACCATTGTTGCTAATGATCTCTCCATTGTAATCGTAAAATGTTCCCCCATTATTAACACCCCTATCATCTATTGAAAGACCATGATCCTGTACATCACTATTTGTATTGTCTTTTACGGATGATTCTATTAAAATATATAATTAAGTTTTATACATATCGAGTGTTTAAGAATATAGTGAACTCAATATTTGTATTTATTCATATGAATTGACCGTTTTTACAGCAAATTTTGTATATAATGGTCAATAATTATGCACATAAACCCCTTTAACAGGAACAATTTCTAGCGTGAATAATCCCTCTAACTTAAACAAATTCTTTTACCCCAATCATATAAACCTATGCTATTTAAACTTCTCTAATGTAAAATCCACTTTATCATGAACAAAAATTTTCGCCACAATATAGTAATAATCTGATCATGTTAGAGGGGTTTAAGTGTAATAATTTTATAATGGTCAGTTCAAGATAAGCAAATATTGGGTCAACATTATTCAAAATCATTCCATATATTCAATAGTCACCTCTAATTGTCCCGGCCGCACACTGAACATTTCTTGGCCAATCACATGTTTGTAATTCCTGAGAAAAGTGTAATCCTCCGGTACATGATTCGTGTAAAGGTTCCCCAAAAACGCAAACGTAATATTTAGAACAATTACTTTTATCGGGATAATAACCAAATTGTTCGGGACATTTAAAGTTGATTAATGATGATGACGCTAATAATGATGATAATGATGGTGATGATTCAGAGAGTACTGATCCTAAAATATACGTTAATATTTAAATTTGATTTATAATTGCATTGCAAATTTGATATTTATTAATGGTCAAAGAAATTAAATGGAAATTTTTATTAATTTTATTGTTAATTTTTAAAGTAATTATAATTATTTTATGCGAACTCTTAAATTGGATATTTTTTAATTGTCTTTAAATGTATTTATTTTAATTAATCATAATTTGTTTGTGCTGAACACGAAACATGATACATTAGAAATAATAATAATTATTTCAAAATATTAGAAATTGTATGTGAAAATGTATAAAATTCAATCATAAATGACACTTTTCTTTTTGATTTCCTTAATTTAAATCATATTTTTCATTGAAATGTCATTAAATATAATAACGGTTAACATAATTTACACGTAATAAATCAGTTTTATGGGAAAATATTTATTCTTTAGTGAGTGTTAATACACTACGGTATTTCAGAGGTGTTTTGGGGTTTGAAAAATTCCTTTTTTGACAGCGTTATATACAAATGATTGTACGTTTTTGCTTAAAACACCCTTTATTATGCATACTTTTTTATTATTCACTTTTTTGTGTTAATACTTTTTGAATGCATTTACTGAATATTGTAACCCTAAACTCTATTGTTGTACGTGTAATTGATTCGTACGTATGCATTGTGTGTAAATATGCGGAATCTTATTTTTTCAATTATTATGATACACGTTTTTCTTAAAGAATAGTGAATCAGTGAATGACAAAAATCAATGATCAAAAATCACAATCAAAACCCTCTCAAAAAATCCATTTTATTTGTCATTTTTACGAAAATGTTACGCATGAAAATAATAATTTAAAATTATTATTTTTATTTAATACTCAAAAATTTTACACCATAAGTTCATTCTCTAGTAGAGGTTGAAATATTCAGGTTAAGGAATTTCTAAATCAAATACAACGCACGCCTTATGATGTTTTACTCCCGTATACATATGAGTGGTGAAAAATACTATTATAGTATTACATATAAAGTAATAATAAGAAAAACTATGATATAACTGAGTGAGGGTATTATTAACTTTTAATTGAGGCCCTTCAATTTGAGGCCATGAAAATTGGATATAAATGAGTTAACAGACGTCTCACACATTATTAATCTATATTATTGATGAGCAAATTATATACTATCATTGTAAATGCAAATGAAATTAATGGGAAAGTTTTAGATATTTTTAAAGAAAAAAATAGTGAATTTTTAAATAAATGTAATTAATTATCCGTTTAAAAAAGTGACTTTGAAAATCGATTGCACATTTAATATGAGAGAATCTACATTTATATATATATATATATATGTATGTGTATGTGTATATATGTATATAAAAAACATAAGTCACGAATTACATTTCTTTTATAATTATATTATAGAAATTTATTTTAATTTCACAATAATATGGAGAAAAATAACCAAAAAATTTTAATTAATATTCTTTTCGATTTATTATTGTATTAAAAGATAGGGAAATACCTTTGTTCAGGTGCAAGGACATGATAAAGGTCATGATGGTGATTAAAATTATTCCCGACTCATATCATTTATCAGTTTTGATTCGATACGGATTTTTATATGAAATGCCTGTACAATCAGAGGCCGATTTTTATTTAGTTTATATCAGTTAATTGGGGATTAATATTAATTTGAAATTTTATTAGTGTTTCACAAATACGTGTATTGTATATTATTTAATTGAATAATTTAATTACTATGATAATAAACATTTGATAAATATTTCAAAGGATTTATTTTTCAAATTTAGGGTTTATAATTTTCAATTCAATATATTGTTATGAGAGTTCTGAACATAATTATGATGAGAATGCAATGCATTCCCAATTACTGTAAAACCCTCATAACTTGAAAACCTATGATGTAAATGGATTCTTTTGATCCGATTTATAAAGAATCTCCATATCGTGAAAACCTTAACATAAATAAATATTTTGAACCGCGATATGTTCATGTTACGCTATGCAAAGATTTTACTGTATTTCCTTCTGAAAGAACAGAGTAAATCTTTTGCAAACGCGTATGTTCTTCAAAATATTCAAAAATAACGATACGTTATTTTAGATTTTATATATGAATGGTTACGAAATTAATAAATATAAATAAGGGTTGAATATAAACACTCATTTCTCAACAATGAAAGTTTATTATTTTGTGAATCTCATGCATATTCTATTTGCATTTTGAACTCGATTTTAATTTTAAAACATGCATAGTCCTTAATACGAAATTTTCACATCAGTTATTTCAATTGTCACTTTAATGAACCCTTTGTTTAAGACAGCATAACTAGAATTAACTAAAGTTCAAAAATAGATTCCTTTTTAAAATTTTAAACTTTCAAACTCTAATAATAACTAATTTATATTGAATTAAATTGCGAACGTAGCCATGGGGGAGGACGAGGATATTTTATTACCTCCGATGGATAATAGAATTCACCCACTAGGCATTTTGGCAAAAAATGGTTCCTCCCTTATCCCTGGACAATTTTAAAAATAAGCAAAATATTTATAAAATTATCCTCCATATAAAAATTGGGAAATTTTTGAAATTATTTCACTCCCTTCTGGTTGAAAAATGTTGGATCTTGACCAACGGTGATTTTTCATTTCTAACCAAACATTTTGCAAATTTGTCATTTTTAATCAGACACACGGTATATTGTTAAATTGAATAAGTTTCAAATATTTAAATTGGGACATAACTGTATAATCACGAATAAAATATTAGCAGTAATTTTTGAATTCCTAAGGAAACGAATAGTTTAATAATAATTATTGTAATTCCAATATATTGTTTTTGGTTATTGGGATTAATGAATTATGCAAATCAAAGCAATTAAATCCTAATCATAATGCTTAATTAACAATTAGTTAATTGTTAGTTTTAGTAAATATTAATATTTCCTTATTCTTTATCATAATAAAAAATATAGTGTTAAAATATCTTAAAAATGCTCATAAATCAGATTAAAGTTTTAAAGAATTTCACTGAAAAACTATATTTTGAATTTATTATTTCATATCATTCAAATATCTCTAATTCTTTGAATTTCTTGTCACAGATAAGACTAAATGTCATTGAATTTATTTAATTCAATTTTAATGAATTATAAATTATGAAATTTATTGCTTTTTATTTAGGGTAAAGTGTTCCATAAGGGGGAGATTGTAGGGTCTAGATCATGTGGATCTAGCTTCCCAAAAGGTCTGAAAAATGTAGACCTCAACTTATGTTTTGTAAAATAGAGAAAAAACGAATTTTTATTAAATACATGCCCTAGTTGGTGGTCCAATAAATCTCCCCCCCTCGACTACACTCTCTCTATAGCCTTTGGACCTTGAGGAATACTGTTGGATATTAATACCATAAAATGTTATTAATCCCAAAACTACAGTTTTAAAAATTATCGATAAAATGTTAGCCCATTTATAGAAATTCCTCTCTATGAACTCAATTGCTTAAGTCCACGTCCTTCTAAAGGAAACAGACATTTCTTAAATATGATAAAATCTCAGACAATTTAAGGTACAAACATTGGTATTTGTATTCTCACGCATGATTTGTTAGAGAGACCTTAAGATGCCGTTTAAATGGCATTACTGTACATTTTAATGGATCCTTTTTTTCATTTTTGAGGGACATAAATGAAATAATGACATAAAAAGTACTTTCTTTTCGTATGAAGTATCTCAATACATACGCACCTTTTAAATTTGAAAATTTTGCAAAAAAATTTAGCATTTGTTTGTTTAAAAAATATATTATGTCATTATGAGTATATAATTGAGTATATAATTGACATCTCATGTTTTTCCTCGAATTCTCTACTGAATCAGTATTTAGGGTTAATTGGGTTAATGGTTTAAGCCTATTGAATTTGTTCTTTATAATTGCATATTTTTTGCTCTGCGCTTTTTGTTTGGGTGTGAGTGTTTCACTATATATTTCAATGGTTTCATTATAATTTTACTTTACGTAAGCACAAAACAAAGAAACAATATTATAATTTACATAATAAATACTGTTGAATCAGACATTTATCAATAAATTTTACTTTTTTTGCTTCTGTTATGTTCGGTTATAATTGACCGGTCGGACTGATATTATACAATTTAAGGCGCAGCATATAATGTGCTGCGTAATTAACTTAATTAATTATATGGTTATAAATATGTATTCAATAAATGTCTTTAATTTACTTTAAGAAAATTGTGATTAATTAATTAGATTCAAGCATCAGATAATACATAAAAATATTTCAGATGCTTATTGCTAATGCAGTAAAAGTTATAATAATATTAATTATGTTAAACGACAAATTCAATTATATATGATAAAATTAGAAAATCGTAATTTATAATCTTAAATTAAAAAGTAATTATTATTTTCAATTTTTTGATGACTCAATTATTACAAATTTTAATAATAATTACAATGAACTTTGTCTGTTCATAATAAGCAAATTGTATACTAAATTTGATATGCAAATAAAATTAAATTCTTAATTTCTTATTTGAATATGCTTAAATTTATGTCCATGATCTGCACATTTCCCATTAAAAGTCTTGATACTTCAATGCTAACCTTAGCTAAAAAGCGGAAAAATCTCGACATCATTGGTCTATTTGCATAGACCTTTAATCGTATATATATTGCGACCAGAATTTATGTTCACGACTGAAGGGTTTTATTCTTAAAATATTAAAAGGTTCATAATTTGAGTCAAAAAATTGTTTACGTTATAGAGTTTTATTTGTATAATAATTGTAACTCTAAATTCAATAAATTTCTTGTTATTTAACTGGAGATGTACATTCAGATTAAAACTCTCATGCAAAAATTGCACACCTGAGACTAGATTATTGCTATTACTAGGGCCGGGCGAATTCGGTGTTATTAGCATACCACCCCAGGCTGGGTACCTGTCAGAGGTGTAGAGTAATGGAATGTATATATAATCTAAATTAATCATGGACAGATACCCAACTGGGGGTGTTATTCTAATAACACCGAATTTGCCCGGCCTTAGTTATTACTTTCGTCTATTATTATTTAGTCCAAAACTATATTTAAGCCTAAATTTTGCCTTTTCTATGCCTTTCAATGTCCAAAAGCAATAGGAAAATCCAATAATTGATATGATATTTTGGCATATGATTCTTCAGGGACTTTAAATCTTCAACAATTCACTTTCAATTTGAATATAAATAATTTTAAACCTCAGAACGTGAACGATGTTCGCATAGTGACAAGTGAATGGTAAAGGGAGACGAAGAAACGTAAAGAATGCAGATGAATGTAGTTCAAGGATATCGTTAAGAATATTAATGGAATTCGTATATATTAATATTCGACCAATAGTTTGACGTATAAGATTTACTCGTTTAGCTATAAAATTAACTTTTCATATCTCTAAATCTTAATTATCGTGAATTTCTCCTCTAATATGAACAGACTTAATTAATAATTATTGGATTTTTCGATTTATGATTCTATTTTTTGACAAATTACTATAAAATTCATGAATATAAATAAATCTTACATAAACTTGTAGATTGAATATTCAATTAACATGATTACAAAAACAACTGTTTTACACTGTTACTTTTATTAATTTTTAGAGAGGTTCGTTAATGTGTATAAATAAATAAAAATCCATTAAATATTTTAGTTGCCATTAAGGAAAACCTCTCTATAGAAAAAGTTCTAATATATCCTTAAACTTGAGTTGAAATTTCTATAATACGAATCTCTAACTAAATATAAGTTTTGATTTAACTTTATAATTATAATAAATATTACAAACCCTATGAAAGTGTTTTGTTCATCAAATTGAAGTTTCACTGTTTATTGCAAAAACGTTAATTTCACTCATTGTAGACTCATAAAGATATTCATAGCCAAACATCGGGTGGAGTCACACATTTTTTCTTATTTTTGACTAATTATTTGTCACTTTTTATTATCGCGAATACCAAATGATTAAAAAATCAGACATAATGAGGCGTGTCATTCGCTATTTGATTATATATGCGATTTAATTGATCATCGATATAATTAATGGATATACATTGACGTATGATGTTTATTGAGAGGCAAATATTAAGGGACATAATTTAGTGCTTTAAATTAAATTTATATCATTTAATAATGTAATGTCATTGTATATATTGCTTTGAGGTATATCGTGACTTTTGTTGTATAATCAATTCTCTGTGTGCATTTCTCTTTCACTCATTAACCTTAAATTTATTACAATTGCGGTGCACAATTAAAGCCATAAACAGATAATTATCATAGTTTTTAGCCGAGTAAATTATTGATTATTTAATGATAATGACTTTTTCCACACTTTAAACTCTTATAACACATTCAATGGCAATGGTTTCATATCATTAATGTAATATTCGTTATGTTTGAAAACACTTTTGACAAATTATGAACTATTAAAATGTGAATTTTTTCAAAAAAATATTAAATTTAATGGTATTTAATTGTATTTGAATCTACGAAATGATAAAATAACAATAAACTCGTGAAAAGGGTGTTCCGTTAATTAAGATATTTAAATGTGATTTAATAATGCATAACACAATGGATAATTTACGTATATTTTAAATCGTTAGTGTTTTAAATTATAATTAAATTGTCATTAAATTGAAAATCGTATTCCTTTAAAACTAATTTTAATGCAATTCATATCCTAATTTATGATAATTGTTAATTAAAATTATGTTAAATAATCGATTATATTTTTAAGAATTTTAAATTTCTTTTCGTAATGAATTGAGTTTAATTAAAATTTTGATACAGAATTTTAATTGCATAATAGTGATTAGAAATTAGAGTTCACAATAATAATTTCTGTAATG
>LBFL01010103.1:0-10510 GCA_000988845.1 Hypochthonius rufulus
TAAAGATCGGAATTATAATCAAATAAATGCATAAATATACACATCATTAAATAAATTATTCGATAAAATAGATTATTTAAGTTCTATTGAAGAATCTATTAAAGTTCTTAACTTTAATTTTAAATAAAATCAATTAATAAAATGGGAAAAAAGAAAGGCAATGAATTGGCAACCGTAATTACAATCGAATTTTATTATTATTTTCGATATAAAATTGTATCATATGAAAATTGTAATAATAATTAAACAATTGAATTAATATGTCATATGAAAAACAAAATTATATGATAAAATCAGATGATTATAAAATATATCCCTGTATAATGAATGGCCAATTGAGCGATACTAAACTTTGTAACATGAAAATAAAAATAATTAATTAAAGAGATTTTCCATGCAAAAAATATGACTATTAATATGAAATAATGATTCGCAAATTTCAGTTATAGAGGAATTCACGTTATAAAAAGCTCAGTATTGTATTATCATAGTATTGAGCATAGTATTGAGCTCTATAAAAAGATTGAATTAACTAAAAGTAATTAATGTCTTATAATTCCGTGGCATATCAAATAATTAATGATAATGATGAATTAAAATTAATTAATTTTAAGGACCATTAACATTGTTATTCTGCCCGTTTCCATACATTCGATTGATATCGGACTGATAAAAATCCTGTATATTCTTTCGTTTGAGTTTAAGTGCAGCGGTCACGAGACCCGAATCGGGATTCCATTCATCTGAGCATAGCTTTATCTTCGCGGGTATTTCCATTTTGTGCAGTCCGGCGGTGGTTCCGTGTTTAATGATTTCTTTAGTTACGAATTCAATAATTCTCAGATCTTTACATAAATCTGCAATTTTATCGTTTTTAATTCCCAATTCTTCAGCGAGTCTCTTGAGTGCCTTTGCATTTGGCACAATCAATGCAATTATATATAATTGAAACGAATCACCATAGACACATATATTGTCAATATACGGGGAACTTTTCAGTTCAGATTCCACCTGAAAATTAATACTCTTTAAATTATCAATTATTTATATTTATTTTATTTATATATTTTTCCCATTAATTTTAAGCATTCAATTCATAGGAATAATTTTTAATTGACTTTCAGTTTAATTATTTATATATGCAAATTTCCAAATATAAATACAGTGCACTCCAATTAACTCGGTCAAAACGAATATTTTTTATAAATGCTTTGAGCTTAAGATTAATGCAAATAAAATAAAATTTTCTCATTAAATATTTATCTAAATATTTTGATATTTATGCATAAATATATACAGATTTACATTTAATTGTAAAGAATCATGCACTGTATTTATAACTCAATCAATATAAAAACTTCTCATATGACTGTATAATTTTTACTTAGCTTTTAAGATATAAATACTCATAAATCTCTACGATACTATTAAATTTTAAAAAAAATACATATAATTGCTATAAATACCTTTCCAAGTGAAATGTACTCTCCAAATTGTAATTTTATTAAATCCTTTTTCCGATCGATTATCTTAAAAAGTCCTTCGGGAAATACTTCTCCGATGTCTCCGCTATGAAACCACGTGACTCCATCCTCATGTGTAAATGCCTCATTAGTCTGATCCTCTAATTTATAATATCCCATTGAAATAAAATCTCCTCCAATAATTAGTTCCCCCCGGGGATTTGGCTTATCCGTCACTCGATATCCCCCCTCTTCCCAATCGACCATTTTAATTTTAGCTCCGTACAGAGGTGCGCCAATTTTTCCACTGCTAATATCATCAAAGTCCATACATGTTGCTGCGGCAGATGTTTCTGTTGAACCATACCCTTGAAGCAGCCTTATATTTAGAGAGGAGCGGATTATCCTTTGAGTATCGGGTGATAATGGAGCGCTGCCGCATAACATAAACTGAAGATTACCCCCGACTAAACCATTAATTCTTTTGCATATGAAGCGATTTATTAGTTTTGTTGTAAATCCTCTTTTTTCCCACCAAATTTTGTACGCGATCAGAAAGTCGAATAATTCCTTTGCGAAGAGACCTCTCTTTTCGAGATTATCGTAAATCCCTTTCCTAATCCTGTCCAAAATCAATGGTACTCCCGCCATAATCGTCGGTCTCAGTAACGATGCATCTCCTTTTTCCCCTCTACGAACGGCCGTACCCGCGTCAGTCATTGTTAATGGAGTACCGTAACCGATTTTAACACCACCACAATACAAAAATGTTTCGGCCGTAAATTCCAATGAATGTGCTAATGGAAGATATGCTAAATAACTATGCATATGTGCATTGTCCATTTGAGTCTCAACAACGGACAGGAGTGCACTGCACGCACTCATAAAATTCTTATGGGTTATAACCACTCCTTTAGGTACTCCCGTAGATCCTGATGTGTAAAGAATAACTGCGATGTCATTCGGTGTCGGCATTACTCCTGTTAAATCTTCCGGTGCTGTTTTACCCGCATTCTCGAGTTCAGTCAATGAAATTAATTTTATAGAATCGTCAAATTCATTCTTAGGCAAAGGATAAAGTCCTTCGACATATATAATAGTGTTAACTTTGGGTGTGCGCTTTTTTAATTTGGAGAGCTTAGGTAATAAGTCTTGAGTCGTGACAATATGCGTTACTTCTGTTTCATTAATGCCATGAACAATTCCATCGGTACCTAATGTTGCATAAAGAGTGGCAATTGATGCGCCAATTCTAAGTACGGCATGTGCTGTTAGAAACCATTCGATTCGAGTTTCAGCAAAAATTAATACGGGTTCTTTAGGTTTAACACCATTCAGCAAAAGACCACGTCCAATGTTATCAATGCGATCGTTAACCTCACCCATCGTAAGCCATTTATAGTCGCTGAGTATTAATTTTTTCATCACTTTACCATTTGGAAGTGTCTCCGTATCTTCACCTAATATCTTCCGATACCCGAGACCGGACCTCTCAGTGCCATAAATCTGCAGGACCCGTGTCATGCCCTCTGACATTGTTTTGCAGGACATTAAATAGTGGTGTTTCCTCTTCCCGATACGTACCCATGGTGAATATGGGTCATTAGGGTCTTCTTGTTTGGCCCTCACCTGATTACTCAACTCAAGGACTTTCCATGGCTTTTGTATTAAGTAATATATTGGAAAACTGATCACATCATATAAAAATACGAATATTTTAATTAATATTAATCCTGTTGAATGTTTACGATCCAATTTCATGTTCTCGCGTTTACACTTTAAATTAAAAAATTAAAAATATAATTGAAAAACTTTACACTATTTAATTATATATAAATGCGTAACACAATGAAGCGCTATGATTATGTTTTAACACGAATATCAGGCTATGAGTGTAACTGGAGCCGTGAGTGAGACTATGAGTGGTTTAGGGCATGATATGCTGATATACCGCGTGTTTAGTAAAATGGAATTGGATATCATGTGATAAGATTTATCAGTGCAATGATAGCGGAATAATCCTTAAAATTACGCAATCACTGGAAATTTACACGCCGATTGTGATAATTTAAGAAATTTATTATAATTTTAAAAACAATGATATCCGTTTTCAGGTAACTTATAAATTATATATTTCCACAGTATTTTTTAACATATGACGTTCATTCAATAGTCTCACCTTGAAATAGATGATATTTAAATGAATTAAATATATAATACGTATAAATGAGACATATTCAAGGTCCTAATTTTCCGGAGATCCGAACAGGGGTGTGGTAAAATTTAAAAACTTTCTATTTTTCCTGGACGGGGTAAACTTTACTAAACATTGCAGATTTTTCATGGGGGGAGGCATTTTCCATGGGGGAGGCAATTTTTGAGGGACAAAATACCTAGAGGGGGTCTCGAAAATCCCTAGCCTGAAATTTACCCCATTGGCCAAGTCTGATAAATACATTTCACTAAATAAACATTCACTTATGATAACATAATGAACAGACACTTTAGTCGTTTTAGTGATTTGAGAACATTCATAGCTTTATGTTGAATGAGATGATGAAATATTTGATATGTTATTTAAGTACTTTGAAAATCATTACTTTTTGAGTGTGTCAAATTAATAACTTTCTAATTCTATTGTAATTCAAAAGCCCTGAAAATAGTGCCATTATTTGGCATCATAAACTATTTTTAGCACACAAAACTAGTGACTGCACTTTGACTTTTGACCCATAAATATGGTCAAAGTTTGCACATAACTTTATATCTTTCTTATCACATAAAACTCATTACTTCCCATGAACTTTATCATTTCAAGTACGGAATGTTTCATTTTTGTACCGTAAAAACTATTCTACAATACTTGAAATCACATGACTCTCTATGGTACTTAAAAAGTATGACCATCACCTTTGAACAAATTTCAAAAACCTGTGTTTAAAGTAAACAATACACACGCCATAAAGTCCCAGTAACTATCTCATTACCTAATCTCTTACACTATTGCAGTGTTCTGCAATCGATTATCGTGATATTCCAAAGGAAGAGCATACTTTGTGCTGTCATATCATATAAATTATAATTAGTGTCATGTGATTATCTTATAATTAAATACTTTTTTACTATTTTTATTCTTAATTATTAATGAGTTTTTATAAGTCTCAAACTTTTATATTATTTATTAAACGTTTATAATTATTATAATTATTAATTAATAGCATAATTTTAGGGCTGTCAAATCACGAGCCACAAAAAAATAATTTTGAGAATTATTAACAATAATTATAAAATTTTCTAAAACTTAGAAATTTAAAAAAACAAAAAAATTAATGAATTAATAATTAAGATAACCAAATTTAAGCAAAAATAAAATAAAATAATTACAGAAACTTTATTAATAATTATTTTGGGACCTGAGCCAAACTAAATCAGCCTCAACTAGATTAATGCGCAATAAAACTTTCTATATATTAGCAAATATTATTTTTACCTCAACAAATGTTGATAATATGTATGACTGAAATTTGCGTAATGTTCTGCATCAACACTTTTGTCAGCACAGATAAAAGATATGTATTTTATAACAATACATGATGAACTAAAAATATTTGCATCATCTTTAAAAACAATTCTTTAAAATGGTAGAATCACTGTTATTGTGAACTAAAAAATAAACTATCATTACTCAGATATACATAGACATTGCATTTGGCCTTCGGATGACAGGAATTTTCATAGATTCGCTTTTCATAGAAAGCCTTTTCCCGGGGATCGAAAACACCTGCAAAATCTTGCAAAATTCGTTTATTGAAAATTTTTCTGCAAAAACGGACTTTTCATAAAATGTATTCCGGGATTTTGAAGGGCTTTGATGGGGCTTTAAAGTTGTAAATAAAATTAATTCATAACTTATACATGTACTTGCAAATAATATCAAATTTAAAAAATCGTCAGAGAAGTTAAAAGTATATATACATAATATACACTCATTATTTACTTTTTTATCTACTGTTTGGTGTTGAGTATTTTAGCCTTTTCAAGGACAAGTAAGTGCATGCGCTTTATGAAAACATTGTTCTTGAAAAGGCCAAAATACTCAACACCAAACAGTACTGTTGTGTGCTTGAATGCTGTCCTTGAAAGCTGACAACGACTCCACACATAACAGTAGATAAAATGTGAATAATGAGTGTATATATAATTATCATACTTAAATTTATTGTAATTATATTTATTGTAATTTTTACTTATTCTATTATAATTCACTAATTTTTATTGATTTTGAATTTAATAAAATAATTATTTTAGTGTTTTTATACTTTAATATTTAATTTTTAAAAAATTAATGTAAATCTATTATTTCAATGGATTTTTGTGAATCCATTGTTTTGATTTTCTATTTAAAAAAAAGTCCATTCTATAATGCGAATGATTCGATTTTATATAAAAAGCGAATCTATGAAAAGTCCATTCTATGAAAGTCCATTCTACGAAAGTTCCGACTATGAAAGTTGTGACTATGAAAAATAATTCTATGATTGTTGAGCACACGGGCCTTCGGCATTGTTGCGCAATCACAGTGAATGAGGCGCAGTTATGAGTACTTAATTATTATATTGGATTTATGTTCGAACAAAGTTAGTGTTCACCTTCAAAAAACATTAAATGTTATTTAAATTCTGTAAAAATTGTGATACAAAATGTCTAAATTATTCTGTGATTTCAAATTTATTATTAAAATGTTTTGGGAATATAAAACTGATTTAATTAAATTATTAAAGTGCTGATTAAAATGTTCATTTTGCAATAAAACATATTTTTAGTCTCAATGGACACTTAACAATTTTTTACTCATAAATTAGTCACTCATAAATAACCAAATCTTTTGTTTCTAATCATTTGACTTAAATAAATGAGAAAGTCTCATAAACTAAACACATGTTGAACTTAATGGGGTCGAGTTCATGGTAATGTGGTTTCACTCATTGATTGCCTTATAATTAACTATAACTTTCTAATGCTATTACAAAGGAAACTGTTATAGTCTCGTGCATTTCCTTTTTTTACAACATTTATCATATATTATTGATCGGTAATCCGTAACCAGTGACTACAGAGAGTTACCATAACATCGTTGTTTAGAACCAAAACAGTGTAATAAGATGAATGTAAAGTTCAAATAAAGTTTTTTCTAAAATTAAATACATTATAATGTCACAAAATGTACCGAAAAACGTATGCTTTTATCATATTTCATGAATGTACTTCATATTTATGATTAATTCCATTTCAATAGGTTAAGTCAAAAATTGTACCAAAAAATATTCCAAAGAAATCTCAGGTAATTTTTTGTAAATATTCTATTGAATATATGAATTTTTATCATACATATCAGCCTCAGCCAATAAATAAATCTCTCGGTAATACAACAAATAAAAAAACAAAGACAGTGGTTCCGCCACAAAATAGCGAAAAGGATAAAACTTCAGTCAAAACTCTCCCGAGAAAAGCAGGAATTAGCGAAGTACAAAAATCGAAAGCTCAAGTACCATTGAGACGCAAATTGACATCAAATGCTGTGTCAAATTCTCTCTCAAATGGTGATGCAAACAATAAAAACATTAGAGTGGGATCTAAATCAACAGTCACAAATGCTGCCCCAAGAGATTTGGTGCTAAATAAAAGGGGAGAAAAAAAATTTGAGTCATCAAAAACTAAAGAAAATAATATAAAAGAAGTTCCACAATTGGATTCAGAAGAAAGTCAAAAGTATAGCACTTTTAACAAAGAAAAATCGGATTTCATTGAATTACCACCGTCAGAACCGTCATCGAATACGGTTTCACCTGTAAATTCACAATTATTAAACTCTAATGAATTAAATAATTCTCAAAAAGTACTAAATGCAACATCATCAGAGGTAATTAAAAAGATGATGACAAGTTCTAGTTAGCTTTGCTAACTTTCATTCACAAATTTTCAAAATTAACGTTTTTACTTATGCTTTTTTAAAAGGTCAATAATAAGGAGATGGCCTAAATGAAGGATCCTATTTATTTACACCCTATGGGCTTCACTGCAATGCTATACTAATCTAAATTTATTTCATTGTGTTGCATTGCAGTGAATCCATCGGGTGTAAATAAATAGGATCTTTCATTTAGACCATCTCTGTATATAGATATTGATAAATAATTAAATGATAAACTTTACACTCTTTGGATTTAGTCATATTCCCATTGATTGAGATTTATAAAATTTCTATGATATACGGTAATTTTGAAGACACTATATTCACAATATTTAGAAATTCCCAATAAAAATAGAATTAATTAATTTAAATGTTTTAATTAAAAAACAAATTCCTAAGACTATTAATAACAGAATTAAAATCTCTGAGTGCAGTATTCACCAATGTCCGGAAATTTTTCAAGTCTTAGGGGGGATCCGATTTATTTTTTTACAATTTTTAGGGGGATTCAACTTTGTACTTTTCTTAAGCAATTTTTGAGTGGGATCCCGATTTTCCGAACTTTGCGGGGGTCGGACCTTACCCAGATCCCCTTGGCGAATACTAGGCTGAATGTGAAAACTGTTTTAAGGGATTTAAGTGATCATTAAAAAACGACATTTGATGATAGAGAATACATATAAATTAATCATTAAAATAAATGATATTCCGAAAAAGTAATATAAATTATTTTCTTTTTGCAATGTTTTTGTCAATGCATTTCCCAAACCAACTCTGGTAAAATGAGATCATTTTACTTGAATCTGGAGTTATTTAGCAATAGTTATTCGAAGAAAATATATACAATTATTATTGATCTTATGTGACATAATGTAATATTTATCTTTAGGCACTTCTATTTGAACTTTTAATTTAAAAATAACTTTTTCCTATCATTTTATAAACTTTACAACACGTGTCAATGGTACAATGTTTTCTGTTCTCTAAATTTCTATTTGTTTTTTTATTTATTACAATTTTAGAGCATTTTTGTTGAACCTCCATCAATACGTGATGCTGATTTTGAAGAAGTTTTAGAATTAAATGTGAACGATCAAAATGAAGAACGAAGTCATGAGAACACAGATTATGATTTATATGAAGAGGATTTTGAAGATTATGAATCTGATTTTGAGGATTATGAGGATGATGAAAGCGATCATAAAGATAAGGATAATGACAATCATAATGCTAATGATATATCTATTAATAATCCCATTAAAATGCAAAACGAAAGTAAAATCATATCACATTCTGAGGATGAAAGAGACAAAAACAATTCATTAATTATTAATTCTGTAGATAAATCTTCATTAAGTGAAGTGTCACTTAATTATGATAATAGAATAGTTAATAAGAGACTGCCGATTAATAATTTAGAAATGATAACTGCAGTTACAAAGAGAAATTTCCAGATTAATAAAAGGCTAAAACGGGGATACGAATTATTGGAAATAATTAAATTAAATCAGATGAGTTTCACAGTATATGACTCTCCACCAATAAATTATGAGATATTTATTCGTACGTTCGGTCGTAGAGATGCTAAACAAGTATCATGTCAAACTAATGACCGTCGCGATTGCGATGTACAAACAGATCATATCAATCATCATGAGAGATGGACTCAGCATCCCTCCATTAGTCAAATTAATGGAGGGAATTACAGGGATGAGAATAATTCGGTACAACAATTTAAGAATTTAGACCCATTTAAGTTATCGAAATTCTTGACTCGTGCCGAATCAATTATAGAAGCGGTATTTCAAGTTGAATATGTTAGTGATAAGAGCCGATCTTTACCTATAAATGCAAAGAGTATCGCATTGAAACATTATGTACTCCGATGTTCACCATTGGCTAAGAATTGTCCGGTTAATTTTATGTTTGAGAATTCCATTTATCTCTTTACGATTCAAAATGTGACAAAAATTGAGGGTTCAGCTGAAAAATCGGTAATTCAAATGTGGAACATTTGCCAAAAGTCACGTCCCGAGAGGATATTTATTGCGCGATCACATGTGACGTGCGCATATGCTCATGTATATTTAGTTATCGCCGGTATGATCGATGGATCTGTGGCAGTATGGGATATACGAGAAGATACACATTTCCATAAGGAAATGATAATTGATAATTGCAAATTAACTCTGCGATTACCGTCATATAACACTGCAGGAACAGGATCAGGACATGAATTTAATATCATAGAACTGACAAAACTATCGTTTAATGATTCAGATGGTGAAAGAATACTCCAATTCGCAACGCTCGACAAATCGGGCATTATAATTATATGGTCAGTTAATGAATTGAGAAAGGATAACACCGATTCTTTAGGCTCATCTCCCAACAGCAGAATTAAGTTAATTAAAGTAACACAAATCAAGACATTCAAAGATCAATATAATATGAATCAATTCGCGACATCATTAAAATGCAATCCTAATGATTCTTCGGAATTTTTTGTTGGAACTGATACGGGTTTAGTTCTCAGATGTTCGAGACATGAGGAAATGTCAGACTCTTTACCATTAGAGTATTCCTGTAATGAACTTAATGCAATGCCATCGTCTGTAACATCAATTGCTTTCAATGAATATATTGAGACATTTCTCGTGGGATTTAGTGATGGTTTCATATGTATTTATAGTATTAACTTTTCTCAACCATTATTTGTATGGGAAACGACAAATAATTCAATAATATCGATCCAATGGCTTCCGAAGCGATCCCTGACATTTGCCGCTTTAGATAAGTCCGATTGCATATTAATTTATGATTTGGATAAAGATGAATTGAATCCTATCATAGAATACCGATCTGATAATACAGTGTAAGTTACGATTTGCATATTTTTAATTAAGGTTTAATAGATAATTTAACTTTTAAATATCAACTCTTTTCCTATGGCATTATTTAAATGACTTTTCTAAATTGAACTTTAATATATGCACAGAATATGCATTACTAATGAATAATGCCCGGAAACTTATGGATATATTGCTGCGGTCACCCTAATTTTGACATTCTTTTA
>LBFL01010135.1:16860-28572 GCA_000988845.1 Hypochthonius rufulus
ATGAAATTAATTAAAATTAAATTAAAATTTTGAAAAATAATTTCTCAGAAATTCATTAAAATAAAACTGAAAAATGTTTTCTCAAAAAATTGATTTTCCAATTTTTTGTGAGTTCAGAATCATATAAAACAGTGTAATTACGATAAAATTAAGAATTTCAAAACATTTTCTAATACAATTACCTTATAATTGTTGTACTTTAATCGCTATGAAATTGTTAATTCTCAAATATCATTAATCATTAATCGATCACTGTTAATGTTACGATATTATAATAACAAAAAAAATAAATAATTTTGTGTTTGTTTTTACATTAAGAGTGTCACGTGTTTAGTTATTATAATACACTTTTGACCGGTTTATAATGAGAAAGAATTTTCAAATACATATGCACGTATTACCATTCGTTGCATTCACTAGTAACATGTATAAATAATATTTTTTCGCATTATTAAATTCAATTTACAGAATGTATAAAATGCATGTAAAATTCCAAAGCACGAGTATGATACGTGATTATGGAATACGTTTTTATTTATATAAATATGATGTGAAAAAACGACCATTTTCTGTATGATTAATCATAATTACATTTTATTTGACACGAATCGTATTAAAACTCATCCAAAGATTTGCTTTTCGTATGCGAATCGATAATTTATTTATATATTTTCATAAACATATGTCAATCAAAATTGTAATTCAATATTTTTAATGAAAATAATGCCCGAATATTATTGCGGACATCTCTAATCATTAACATTGATAGTGGTAATAAACCACTTATATAGTGAGGGGACAAATAAAACTGTGCGATTCGAAACAATATAAATTCTCAGCTTTAGACTGTGTTAATTTTCGTATTGTTGAAAATATTGTTGAAAATACAGTGAATTTACATGGAATTTTTGACACTTTCAAATGACATCATTTCAATATGACAGTAGAAATTGGATTTTTTAATTAAAAAACATTAATTACCGATTGGTCAATTGAACATAACATAACGCGCGCGCAACAATCAGATTTGTTACATGTCCCTTCCATCTCTAAGTGCATGGTACACCCTGTGAATGACAGATAAATATATATAAATAACGTCAATAATTATATAGACCCTTAACTGTGAAACACTGTTAAAGACTACGACAGTATACATTAACATAACATAATATGTGTAAAAAAAAGTGTATGTGTATGTTGAGTGTCATCTCCGTTAAAGTGGGTTAATGATGAATTATCACTCCAATGACAGCATTACTCAAATCACGATACGAATCTGTTGATTGTCATTGAATTAATTGATTTATCGAATTGAGTTAATCGTGTAAATCGCAATGATTAGTGAATAATCGTGTAATACAATAGTAAATTACGTACCAATTCATTGATAAACAATCCAATGGTTCATTAACAATATAATTGGGAAAATATGTGAATGAAATAATAATAATAATAATAATGTCCTCTCAAAGAGAACGTCAAAGAGAAAGGGAAAGAAATCAGCGACAATTAACGACGCCATCAGTGACAAGCAATGGTAATTCACTATTATTTAGTGAGCCGATCAAACAGCACCATGATGATGAGACGAGTAAAAGAATTAAGTCAACCTTAGGTGACTTCGATCAGGTGCAGGCCTTCCTCAATGACCCGAAACAGATATTAGGCATTTCTACGAGAGAAATCACACGCATTAAGGGCAACAAAGCGAAGATCGAGCAGATTCTATCGGAGATGAAACAGCGGTGGGAACCGATCACCGACGACTTTACCGATGAGGGACGGGCCCATCACGACACGCTCAAAACCGGCAAATCGGTCATTGCCAATGATAACCCTAATCAAACGGACCGCAACAATCATCGAGTCAACGACAATGACCATTCTCTTGACGATATCAGTGATGACGATAATTTGTTTAACAGTAAAATTGAGTCGAAAAAGAGACGAAAAGTTTCGGTCGATTTGAATTTACTAAAGTCCAAAATCGAGTTTAATGATAATGATAATAAAAGTTCAAATTCGTCAAACAGTTCAGGGTCATCGTCGAGTTCTTCCGCATCATCGTCATCATCGTCCGAGTCAAGTGATGATGAGGATAATGATGAAGAAGTGGAAGAGAATGGTAAAGAGTCGGATGATGTGATTAAACAGGAGGTTGTGACACCGTCGCGAACGGACACGCCAAAGCTGATGCAAGCACCACAACCGGAAATCGCGACATGGAATTTGGAGGAATTTATGGATAAGAATACAACGACTACGTCAATGTCGTCGACCACAGTCACCACTAATACCACAACTTCAATACACACACTCAACTCATACGATAATGTGGCGAATGTCATCGATAGGGTTGCGAAAGGTGAATTGGGATTTGACCATTTGAGACCAGCAAATGAAAATCCCACGCCAATTGCTAAGAAGAGACGGAAATCCTCACATCAGACACAAGACAAAAAGAGACCCGAAAATGAAAAGAATGATCAACAATCGTCACAGACTCATGCACAGTATAAGCAATCATCGCACAGACAAACTCCACTCTCGCCTCAAACGAACCATCATCATCATCATCGTGATAAAATGCAGCATTTGAAAGAATCATCGCCCATTGAAACCCCCAAAAATTTACTCGTATCTATTAAATTAATGGTATTGAAAAGAATTCCCTGTCAAATCACTTCTGACAGTAGCAGCAGCAAAAGCAGTAATTGCAGTGATGATGTTAAGCGAAGTGCAAACACGAGTATTGATACGTTCGTTAATGATGATAATAATAATTTTCAACGGTTAAATAAGTTACCGCATAACTCAAAAAGTGATGCAAAAATCAATAAAATACCCGATGTTAATAATAAGCCAAAAGAAGCGAATAACAAAAATAGTAATTCCAAATCAAAAGCATTTACTGCTTTAAAAGAGCCGATTATAAAGCAGGAGCCACGAGAGCCCGAACCATGTTTACCTAATACTGAATATATTCCTGTATCAGCATCTTCCACTTCTGCGAAACGTGATATGTCAGTTGAGATTATTAAAACAGAGCCTCATTCGCCACTTCCGCCGATTCCACCGCTTCCATTAATGCCTCACATTAATTTTCCAGCGCCGCTGACGACAGTCGCTTCAAGTATGTCATTGACCAATTTGCGGACGCCGCCACAACTGTCCTCAGTTGGTCAACCCGATGATTATTTAGTCGATGCAAAACGGTTGAAACACGACGCTGACCGTGAAACTGACCGTACTGTTCAGGCGTGTAAATATTTGGAGGCGGTCATGTTCTTTATATTAACGGGTAATGCCATGGAATTGCGAAGTGCGAGTAACGATAGTGAAAAGGTATGGTTAATGTACAAAGAAACGTTAAGTTTGTTACGACAAATCACGTCGAAATTCACAAAAACCCGATCATCACATCAGTCAGAAGTCCCATCGACAGATCATAAACTCACCACTCTCAGCTTTCGATGTCAGTCTTTACTGTACCTAAAGTTGTGTCGACTTAAATCTAAAGAGATTCGGGACAATACTAAAGTCATTCAGCTACAGACGCCCGAAAGTAATTTAACAAACGGTAGTTCTATCACTATACCGACATCATTATACACGACAATGCAAAGACAAATCGGATTGTTGCAACAATTGAACACAGCTCATGATACATGGCAACAGGGGGATCATCTCATAGATAAGTATCCCTCGTGTAAAGCGTTTTTTACCGTTTTGGACGACACTTGTGGCTGTTTGAGTCTCAATTCCACGTTTGACCAATTAGTGCATTACGTTAGAACGGGATTAAAGATTCTCAATTGAAAATACCATTATTATTATTATATGAAATTATATAAAAATGCATCATTTTATCTTTATGTTCATTTATGTACAATAGTAATTCAAAGTTAATTATTATAATTATTATCGCACCGATTATTATCATTGCACAGAGGAAAGTGTCTTAGAAAAGTACCATTTTAATTAAATTCATAGCGAAATATGTATTATCATAACTTTTTCAATGAAAAAAGATTTATTTGTTTTGATATTTAAATAAATATAAACGAAAAATATCGATAATACTCTTATGTTTGTAATGATGGCATTTGATTTCCTCGCTCTTAGCTCAACCCTAAGCGTGTCCGGTAATTTCCGATACTGTCCGGTATGTCCGAAGTATATTATTTTACGTCACGTGATGGCGCTATGACAATTCATTATTTATTACAATGATGAGTATCGTTACAATTGTAAAAGAGTGTAAAACTCTTATTTCAATGATAATCGGTAATTATATGCATGAAAAATAATTAACGATTATCCAATAAAAATGTTAATCTGTAATTAATTGTTACTAAACTTTAGTATCTAAAGAATCAGATAAAGAAAATGTGAGATGAAAATGTATAAATTTAATATATAAACGTTCCCCTATGTTTGTATTGTATTATTTGTATATCTTCAGCATTCTTCCATATGCTAAGACACTCTTTAACTGTTGAGTCTGAAGTTCAGACGTATGAACAGTGCATATACATAATGCATTCGGCCATTTTATAGTAAATAAAATGTAACAAATTAAATGAAACGAAATTATTTGGAAATAATCAATTAATTTACCTCAATATTAACGAAATTATGTGAGAAATAATGTAATACATAATGAAATGGACGGTTCCACGATGAGATTAGTCATATTCCGTATATTCGTGGCATTGAGTGTGTTGCGTGCATCTGTCCTCACGTGTCGCGTCGATATGTGTTCGCGAGAGTATAGTTCCGTCATTGAAATGGCACAGTCCCAATCACCTACGAAATCGGATCAGTATTGTAGTTTATTGCATGCCTTTCAACAATGCATTAAGTCAATTGCCCGTTCGTGCCGTGGAAATTTGGAGTTTCATACGATCCAAACCCTTCTCAAGCAATGGAAAGATTATAATTGTACGGGTACCGGTGGAGGAGTCCTGAAGAATCGCAATATCGTGACACTGAATCAGAGAAAATCCGGTTTTAATGAACACCATCAGCAGAGGATTCTTCAGCAGCAGCAGAGACTGCAGCAGTGTTTATCAGCAGCTTATAACTATACAATTAATAAAGACAATAATAGTGATATGACTTCGCGAATACGCGACGAGAGAGTTGTGCCAACTGTTGTGGCGGATGAAAAAACCAATTCGAAGAGTAATAATAATGGCGGAACGCGAAGACACGAATCTGATCCTTCACTTAAGAGGACTGTCAAAAGATTTCGGTCGCGAATGTACAGAAATGCTAATAATTCACCGTTGAAAGGTGTGCCTTTAATTGATGATGATGATGATGATGATAGTGATAATGACGAAGATGATGGTGATAATAATTATAAAAATAACAGTGAACATAAACAATTTGCATTAACTGAATCGTCTCACCCCATTGTTCCATCACCTCCCTTAACGTGTTTAATATTCGGGGATCCCCATTTAAGGACATTAACGAACGAACATCAGACGTGTAAATGCATCGGTGCGTGGCCTTTGATCGATCATCCGTTATTTGCTGTGCAAATTACGAATACTCAATTCAAAGGTATATATATACACATAAACTTTATTATCGGTGTTACTAATGACTGAATCTGATTGGCGATAGGTTTGGGTCCACAAGTCACAGGTGTAACGAAAGTAACTGTTTTAGTACGACAGTTCATGAGATGCGGAATCAGCAATGATTTGCTATATGAGGCCGAAAGTGGTGCCGATGATGGTGAGTAAATAATGGAATTGTATGGTTTGTATGGAATTGTATGACTTATTTCGTATTAATACAGACACAGAATCATTACCATCGACATTCGTTGATGGGAGTACATCGACATCCAATAACTTAATCCGCATCACGAGTTCGTCCAACAACAATGTCGTGACGATGCATTTGGATCATATCGGTGTGCGCGTGTATATTGGACAATTCAGCAGTTCAAATTTTCTTAATGTAATAATAAAGTTTCGTTCCGCCACTTCCATTGTTAAACAACAATTCGTGCTCAATTCGATAAGTGCCAACTCTTTGTGCAAAAGCGGATGTCCGCCGCGCGAAAGAATCGATATCAGACCAATTTTAGAGGCCACCGGTGTCAATCTCGAGACGATCATACCGAAAGAAGGGACTGATATTGAAGATTTCGCCGATACACGAGCGATATTAGCCAATGATGCAGCTTCAGATAACGGAAACAGTGATGACCCGTGTAAGGGTCTTTATGGGTATTACAGAATCTCGTGCCTTTACGATGTCGCGATTAAAGGTGTAAAACATGTAAATAATGCCTGTAGATTTGCACAATCATTTGACGAAATGAGAAACGTGTATCCAACTATTGTTGGAGACAACAGTAAAGAGATTTCAGTAGAAATGCTCAATAAATCTCACGGCCAAACTCAATATTTATCTTTATTAACACTCATCTCTTTATCATTGTATATTTTAATATTATAATTTAATTTGCAATGAATTTTATCATTTAAATTATTATACAATTGTACATTGTATTTTAGTGATAATTTTTGTGGCGTTTTTGTTATGTATATATTTACAAATGCCTCAATTAAAATGATTTTTGTACAGAATATTCTGTCGATTTATTAAATGTCATTTGGATATTGATGTTTAAATATGAAATATTTGTATGGAAAAATGTTTTGCAATTTCTGCAGAATTTATAAGAGTGCATAACTCATTGGTTTAAAGAGGACATTTCTCGATATGTTTGTGATGGAATTAGAGAATTGTATAATAGTTTCTTACGAAATGAATTGTAAGATGTAAGATGTAAGATGTAAGATGTAAGATGTAATTGTAAGATGCATCGATCATTGCGGAGAGCGCAGTGTGAGTGCGATCATTTATGCAAGAAATTTTGGTTAAGTTTATTCGAATTGCCAATTACCCGAGAGCATTTCTCACTTTTGCACACTCATGCACACCCGTCTCTAATTCCCTTATAGAAATTCCCCTCTCATTCTCCTCATACCCTCCATACCCTCTTTTGGGTTCTCTCATTCCTTTCAGTCAAATTTAAAAGAAATGAGAGCTGAGGTCTTCTTTTATGCACGCATATGTTTATATTCTTTTTGCAGCGATATTCTGTATAATGTTATATGTTGAAGTGTTTTCTTCTATGGTATGGGATTCAGTGGGGAGTCCTTAAGCGGGGTGTGATGTGCAAAAAGTCGGTGGGGGGTGACTGGACATTCCGGCACCTGCACCATGCACGATGGGGTGTCCGGCATCGCACAGAGAATGGGGAGGCACAAAGAGGTGTTAAATCTTTACAAAACTTGTTTTGTACTGAGGTGTGAAGAATGTCCTCAGATGCAACCATTCACATGTACCAATTTACCACCACATTTAACTTATATCCAAAAGACCCATTAATTTTATGTTAAATTCAATTTATTTTTATCATGTAACTTTTGATGGAATTGCAATTCGTGCGGAGCAAATATTTCTCATTAATAGAGACACATTTAAATCGATAATAAATTATATAAACGGATTTCACTATTTATTAGCATTTCCAATTTCTTTCGAATATAAAATTTCTAATAAATTATGGGATTTTCATATAAATTTAAAATCACATTTAAGAATTAACGATTTTTCTTTTTATGACATTTTTAATTAAATTTTCATTGAATCTTTAAAAAATTTAATACATAAATTTATGATGAAATATTTTATTCGCGTCGTTATATGCGCCGTTTAATTAATTAAAAAAAATTAATGTAACTTTAGAAATCGGATTTTACATATGATTTTGAGAAAATATAGTTTTACACGAAAGTATTTAGTATTTTAAAATAAATTTAAAATAAATTTAAAATGAGTTAAACTATATTTTAAGTACACTTAAAGTGATCCTTTAACTAATACTATCATAAAAGGATGTTTAAATAACTCATTTGTCACTATCATTAGCAAATGATAACATATATTTTAACCCCGAATTATCATGACACATAAAAACCTATAATCATTGCACAGATATTTGCACGTAAAGCAATACAATGGTAAAAGTTGCAAAGAATTTGTAAGTGTAAAATTATAAATATATCTGCAAATGTTTGCGAAGGTTCTAAACGAAAGTTCTAAAATATTTCTCGCATTTGAAACGGTAAAATTCCTTCTGATGTCGGAACTTTTGTCACAAAAGTCAATGCTAAAACTGTGTGCGGCATTCACAATGCCACGACAATAGCAATCCCCTGACTAAACACAGGTGTTGCACTGCTTTTGACCAAAGTCTTTACCTGAGAAATGCTTTATGCTTCAGTCAATACCATTAATATAGGGGATCGTATATATATTTAACATATCCGATAATTGTATTGGTCAATCCTAATGATGATTGACAATCATTTAGTGTTTTTTATTAGTTAATCAAAACTAATTATGTTAACCAAAAATGTAAATCCAACACATTTTGTTCAATTAAAACTTTCTATTAAATCAATCATCTAATTTATTATATTTCATTTGTAAACCCTCAAAACTTTTTAGTAATAGAATCATACTGATTCAATGATTTATTAATTCATTTTTTGGGGAAAGTTTAATGTTATATATTACGTCATTTATGTATGAAAATTGTTTCACACGATTTAAGCACGTGATACAAGTATTTCATAAGTAAATAAATAATTAAATGTAAAATATAATGTTAATATTTAATGCATTTCGACAGAGACTGACACAAACAAGAGTATTGCCATTGAATTTACGGTCATTGTCTGTTAAATCATTAAATTGCGGTCCGATTGAGACCATTATTAAGAGTAAATTACACGAAAGATTTAAGGTATTTCATGACATTTGTAAAAATTATTAAAGTCTTATAATTGATTTATCAGCCGATTCATTTAGAGGTGTCAAACGAAAGTCATATGCATAATGTACCGAAAGGTGCGGAAACACATTTCAGGGTTTTAATTGTTTCTGACGAATTTAAATCAGTTAATTCATTAAATGTAATTATACAATTGTTTTTATGAAAAGTAAAATAATATATGCATTTATATATGCATTATAGAGACACCGTTCTGTGAACGAAACTCTTAAAGAGGAATTAAAGAGTTCGATTCACGCGCTCGCGATTCAAACATTTACCTCTGAACAGTATAATCGCGATAATTGTGATGATTTAAAAGCAAAATCACCGCCGTGTCGTGGAGGTATGGGAATGTGATCGGAATGACATCACGTGATGCGTTTGCAATGAGTGAAGATTAACAATTTTCTCATAAAATATTAATTTAATTGTCGATTATAAAATTGTCACTTTTGAAGAGTTAATTATAATTTAATAGTCACAGTCTTGTGTTTAACTAAAACTTATATTCCTAATCAAACAATGGTCGGATACGATCCAAACTCTAGTCACGAATCGTCGCGAAAGAATCAGATTATGGCCGGTGCCGGAAGTGGATTTTTGACGCGATTTCTCTGTCAGCCCTTTGATGTGATTAAAATTCGGTTTCAGTTGCAAATCGAACCGATCAAAAAGTCGAGTCAAATATCCAAATACCGGAGCATTTTTCAGGCGGTCACTGATATTACATCTGAAGAGGGATTTTTTGCTCTTTGGAAAGGTCATATGCCTGCACAGGCCCTGTCCATTACCTATAGTGTCATTCAATTTTCAACATATGAATTATATACTAAAAATGCATTTCAATTAATAAGTCACGGAACAATCGGTGATTCTTATATTTATTTTGTGTGCGGTGCAATGTCCGGATGCAGTGCTACACTTATAGCTTATCCATTTGATGTGATCCGCACCCGTCTCATCGCTCAGAGTGAACCGAAGTGTTACAATTCTTCAATTCATGCCTTTAAAGCGATTATTTCATTAGATGGAAATCGAGGATTATATCGTGGTTTAGTGCCAACCCTATTGCAAATTGCCCCATACGCGGGTGCACAGTTTGGAATTTATCATTTCTGCAACAATCTTTGGTCAAAAAAGTTCGGAAATCCTCAAATATTAAATCATTCGTCATCATTGAATCAGACCCTAATTACCGGTGCAATTTCAGGAATTGCGGCAAAAACCTTAACTTATCCTTTAGATTTTGTAAAAAAGAGACTTCAGGTGCAGGGTTTTGAATATGCGCGACGAAATTTTGGTGCGTTTCGGAGATATAATGGCGCTTTCGATTGTATTGTTAAAGTATGGAGAGAGGAACGTTTTGCAGCACTATATAAGGGTCTATCCCCGAGTTTAATTAAAGCCGCTGTTACTACGGCTTTGAATTTCACGTTTTATGAGCAGTTTATTAGAATTTTATCACAAATATAATGGTTTTTGATGCTAAAGTAATGATGTGATTTCTCCGATTGAGATTGGCACTGATCAAAGCATTTGACGGTATCGGAAAGTTAATTGCGAATAACTCTTTTTGAATTTATTTATATTTCAATATACTTTAAGATACTGTTATTTGTATTTCTCATCATTACTGTAATATGTTAAGAAACAAATTATAATTTATAAAATGAAAAATTAATTTTTAGCACAATATCTGTGATATGCAATGTCTTAATGAACTATTAATTTATTAGTGTATCATTTAAATTGTTTATCATTAAAATCTATGAGCGTCTGTATAAACATTCAATAATAATTATTAAATAACGCGGGGAATATTCATACGGTAAAAACCTTTAAGTTACATACAAACAAAATGTGCAGATACAGTATATCAATCATCGTGAATTTCTGCGATACTTTAAAGAACACAAAACGGGAATTTAATATGAGACGTAATTAATTGTAGAAATATCCAAATTTTGGCGGTTTTAAAATGAATGCGGTAATATCATTGAGAATATAAACAAACATTTGACATTTGATTATTGAATTATTATATTAAATATAAAGATTTTGAAAATAAAATCTGAAAAATTAAATGCCACGGAATACTGTGAGTGTAATTGTCAGTGATTATATTACATTTAATTGCATTGTATTTGCAGAAAACACTTACAAATATGGTTAAAGACAATTACAATAACAATACATTCGAATACGATATGAGTCAATTCGAAGACATTTGTACAAAAGTCGACTCATTATTGATGTGTCAAATGAAAGGGTTTAATGCCAAAATGGATGATATCATAAAAATCGCAGCGGAGAATCAACATTTAGAGAAAGAAATGACCGATAAGTTTAATGAGATTATCATTGACATATGTTCACAATTGGATGATGTTAAAGGGATCGATGCGAATGCCATTGAATCAGAGTTACGACAGCGTCAATTGAGTCTCGATATTGAGGTTAATGCACTCAGAGATGAGTTAAGTAATTTAAAGATTACGAAAAATGAAGTAACAGAACATCTGAAGGATTTGGTAATTACCATCGATTCGCTTAAGAAAAAGCGTGAGTTTTATAAGAACGGAGGTGAAAAGTCGAAAGATGCCGATTACATTAAAACCTTCTCAAATACCATGAGTGTGGTCTTTAAGAATATGGGACATTCTTTGGTCGGACTGATTTTTGCCGAAAACGATGAGAGAAATTTGAAGCAAATCGTGACTTTAGACAAAAGTAAAACGGAATATGAAATCGCAGATGAGTTTTGGGATGAGATTCGGAAAAGTTTCAAAAGTTAGGGTTTTACTGATTAAATGTGTTTTATTCATTTACGAAAT
>LBFL01010180.1:0-12480 GCA_000988845.1 Hypochthonius rufulus
TTAGGTCCTGTACGTCTAAACTCTAAGTTAAAAAATTCAATGCTTTCACATTTATTTTAATGGTTTTGAATTGTCTGGCAAACGTACCTGTCGGGCAAATGTACTGTCGGACAAGTATACTTGTTGGGCAACTGGTGTCGGGCAAGTGTGCTGTTGGGAAAGTGAGTGAGTGTCGGGTAAACGTACGTAACCCGAATTAAACGGGTCAATTATAAAATTTTATAAAAAACATAAATTTTTCAAATGCAATAATCTAAAGAATATTTGAAAAAACTCAATGATATTATCGCATGTAATATAATAATGAATAATAATAATAATAATAAAATAAATATTAAATTTATAAATGTCAAAATATAAATGAAATTATAAATTAGAATATAAAACTATATTTTTATTAATCGATTGTCACAAATAAATGCATTTATACAAATCAATTGATATGTAAATATAGAAACATACGGCGGTATCATTTGGCGACGATGCAAATTCATTGTTGAAATACTTTTTATCATATCATTGTTAACCATTCTATTGATTTTTCAATTAATTTACACATTGATACACTCGACTCTCTATTTATGTCTCGCGACGTACCTCAGAAAAATGGGAAATTAATGTACAGGGTCCTCGAAAATTAATGCCCCCTTTGAAAATAACTTTGTAAATTAGAATTGTAATGTATAATTCAAATAACAAATTAAATAATGCAATAAAATCAATAACCACCGAAAAAATTAAACTTAAGTATTTTAGAGATGTACCGAAAAGTGACCGAATTGTGGTCAGACGGTCAATATTATTCAAACAATAAAAGTCAAGATTTAAAGTCAAAGAATAGATAAACAATGAAAACTATAAAAATAAGAAAATTATAAGAAATTAAAATAATTATGGTCAATTTTATAAAAATTGCCATTTTTTGCAATTTGTGTAAAATTTTCGGTAATATGTACGGCCAGAACGGTGATCAGTTTAAATTTTAAAATTACACGATTTGAAGGAACTTATATTTATAATTATTAATTTAGTTTCTGTATCTTTATTTGCTAATAAAAGTTTTATATTAAAAAATTCGTTTTTAAAGGGGGCCCATTAATTTCCGAGGATCCTCTATATACAGACATAAATAGAACCAAATTTTAATGCAGAAGTGCAGTGATTTTAAAATATGCGAACATAAATCGAGAAAACAAAAGTGGGGGAACATTAATAGAGACTCGAGTCTTATTTGTTTAGAATTATCACATCAAAAGTCATTAAAATGAGAAATTCAATGAGTGATTTCTGTTAAAATAATAAAACACCATTAAAATATAATTCATAGTCTTTAATTAAATTATAAAACTATGGGTAATTATACTTTTGTTCCGGTATATGTGAACATATTTATTGAAACATTTATAATAAATATTTAATTTTTATAACTAAAACATTGAAACTCATAAAATTATAAAAATAATTTCTTATGATTTGGGATTTATTTAAATGAGTGTCGTAATAATGAGTATTATTAAGTTAATAGTTTTGCATTTATGTGACTCAACAAAATTTAAATTCAATTTCTTTAATATAATTTAATTTCATTGACTCATTATGTCAAAGAAAAATGCATGATTTAATTATGCAGTGAAATGTAGCATTTCAAAAACTTTTTTACATGTAATATCGACATTTTGAGTCTAAATAAAAGGTCACCGAACAAATGGACATTCATCTGGACAATTCAGCTAAAATCTGTACAACTGGCAACCCAATTAATATATTATTTACCCTCTCATACTCCTATCCCCCATGCCCCTATCTTTTTTAGTAATTAACATAAACTATAAAAGTTCGTCGCGACACACAAGTCTAACATTAATAATTTATATTAGAGTTTAGTGAAAGTTATATAATTATGATATCATTATTTAAGTTTATTGTATTATTATTATTTATTAATGTTTGTCTGTGTGTACCGTGTAGAGACAAATTTATCGATAAAATCGGTATTTTAATACATTTCAATTAATTTCATAATAATTTATTTTATTTTAAGACGGTAAAGATGCTAACTTTAATGGTCTGTCTAAGGTCAAGATCAAGGTCAAAGGTCCACTAAAAACTGTGGCCTGCACTAAAATGAAGTGGGACAGTTGTACGAAAGATTCAGAGTGTTGCAATGGTTTATCATGTACGCTGACTATAATGGTCACCATACTAAAAACTTGTTTAAACTGTAAACAGTGCATGTAAAGAATACATTACATATTATTAAATTTAATTTACTAATTTTACATAAAAACAATGAAATTAATTAATTGCAAAAGTAATATAATAATTTGAAATTTCAAAATTTTATTTTAATTTAATATAAACATTATTTATATTAAATCGTTTCATATTTGATTTTAGAATTTTTCAAAATTAATTTAATTAACACTGATGTGAAACTGAATAATTAAATAATTAAATAATTAAATAATTAGAATATTTTTTGATTGTTTTTTGGTTTTGAAACTTAATATTAAACTCGACGAAAATATAAGGGAAAAAATAAGAAATTCATATATAGGTACATCAAAACCTTTCATAGTAACAGATTGAATAATACGATCCAAAAATAATCACAAATAATTAATTTATAATACATTATACTGTATATTGAAAATGACTAAAGGATTTATTTTAGTTATAGAAATTATTTGCATTTACAGAACAACACAAATGAATATATATTTATTTGTATTATTATTTATTTATTATGTATAAAGGTTTTGGTGTATATCGAAATACTTAATTATCAAAATTATAATTATCACTAAAATCATCACCATCATCCACTTTACTATTGCCTCTCCGTTCTCTCTGTTCATTAATAAACTCTATCATCGCCAAAATACTCTGTTCCGCTGCATTCACTAATGCGACCGTCGGTCCTAATTGGGCAGTTCTTTGATCATGAGAATGTTCGTTTTGAATTTGAGAATAATTATCCGACTCTTGTCCGGTGCCATCATACGATACACCAGAACCGCCATTGTCCATACTCATGTTTGTATTTAACCCTAAAAGAGTACGGACTCTATTGGATCGGACATCAAAGATCGCATCAGTATATCCAATTTCCCACAGGTACTGTCGCAACAATTGTTTTCCCATTTTCCTAATGCCTTCGGATTGACCATTGTTGGTCAATAGTGACTCTTCCAAATTGCAATTTAAATCATTAATTTCATCAGCGGGTGGAGTGATGTCCGGAGGTTCGACACCATACTTCAGTTTATAGTATTTCACCCGTTCCTGTCTCAGGCATAACTCTAACATTTTGATACGCCGAACCAAATTATTTTTTAGGTTTTCCTGGCCCTTTCGTTCCCCCTGAAGGTGTGCGATGACCGATTGAAGTTCCACTCTCTCATCCTTCGGACACAAAACACAATACAATTAAACATATTTAATTAATTATTGTAATTAATAAATAAATAAATATATATTAAATATTATTTATAATTAAACATTTAAAGTAACATTATTATACACATAAATCTGTCAAAACGTAAACAGATCTTTTGACTCAAATAATCATATATTTTTTTGTTTTAAGATTTAATGATGTAAAAGCTTCATTAACGTAAACACATATTTCTTGTCACAATATGTTTACGATAGAGATGTTTATGTTTACATCTCAAATAACATTATTAATTTTTAAATATAATTCATAGTAAATAATACTTAAAACACAAATTAGTAAAACTCACATCCCACTGCTGTCGTTGAACCTCGAGCTGTTGCCAATCGTATTGTAAATAATGGATAATTCTCGACAAAGAATATGTTTGACCACTGACATTAGTTTGTGGTGTTTGGGGTCCTCTACCAGTTACTTCTATATTTTGACCGCTCTGCTGACCGCTGCCGGCAGTGGTCATTGGTGATTGAACTGAATTATTAACTATCGAATAATTCATTGATGTGTTAACATTATTATTTATTTCCATTTGTGTATTGTTTTCGTTTGACAATGGTGAAGGAACACAATTTGTGTACGGATCCACCGATGGTTCCATTCGGTCCATTTATGGCAATCACGTGATTGACACTGATTTATGATGAAATTAGTATAATTGTGTCAATAATAAATTTGATATGTGAGAGAAGCACAGAGATATGTGCCACAATTAATGCACGAGTTTATGAATATATATTAATTATAATTATATTAATTATAAAATTGAATTAATAATTTTAATTTTTAATTAAATAAAAGAATTAAAAATCAATATAAATGCGTGCGTCGTGAGTATAAATTGGCACTGATGAAAGAGACAAAATCACAGGGTTTTAAAACAGAAAAAGTTATGACTCAAATGAATAAATTAGGGTTTAAACTTTAAAAAATTACAATAAATATTTTTATGAAAAAATCAGTTTAAGTATAAAAGTCATAATAAAGTATAAAAAACACGATTATTTAATAAATTAAAAGTGCAGAATGAATACATATTGTATAAAGGTTTTATATTCGCAGCATGCATATAAATATGCATTGAAGCTTTGTATTGAATAAGCAAATGCATATTTATATGTATGTAAGAAACTTTGACCTTCAATTTACCCCCTCACCCATGCTCATAAGCAAAAAAGATTTTTTACTTTTTATTATCATTAACTAAAGACCAGATTTAACATCATTACATGTCTGATCTTTAAAACCATGTCGCGATGTTCCATAGTTCCATATGTTAGATTTACAATATTGTAATTGATTATAACAAAATGAATATTTTTATGAATATACTCGCGGGTCATGATTTGGGGTAAAATTCCATTGCATTGTGAATAATTAGATGTATCGACATATAAACAGATGAAATTATCAACGAAATTAATAATAATACAATCACGTGACAAAAATAAATGTAAGTTAATAATGTAATTAAATTAAATTGCGGTTTTCATGTGAATACAAACTGAAAGAATTGATAAAACATTTGCCAATAAATGTTTGTGACAATGTAATTCCGAATTAATGTAAGTTTGTTATTTGATAATATCTTCCTGAGCGCGAAAATCAATTTCATGAGGTAAAACACTATGATCTAGAATAAAATACAATTTAATATTAATATCGTTATGCCTTTGATTTTGTGATAATGATTTTAATGTAATTTAATTGATATAATTTAACACTACCGCTATTTACATTAACTTCGTTTAAATTTTTCATTGTGGACTATAGTGAACTTGACCATGAAAATAGAGTAGGAGGTTTTAAGAATAATCTAACCGTTCACAGTTTTTAAAGATTATACGTATTTGAGAATAAACGCATAAAGTAAATTTATCCAAAAAATATAATTTATTAATACCGTAAACACCTTTAAAAATCGTAAAATTGAAAAATTTGATCGGTTCAGGTCAAGCACCACATATGACTTTTTGATATTTTAAAACATTTAAGATGTGATATTCAAAATTTTAAATTCTTATATTTCACAAAAATAGTTTAAAATAACAATTGAAATTCATAAATTTGATTACCGTCTACGAAATGAAAAAATATATAAATATATAAAATATTAAAATCGTGGTCTTTAATAGTGTTTAAAATATGTAATCGTGTATTTACAAAATTTTTATGGCATTAAAATTTCAAAATAATCCTACCAACAATAGTTATTCTTTTTTCCCGGCATAACATCTAAGTCATGTTGAAACAACGTCAATACGGTTATTACGGTTATTACGGTCATTATTGGGCGACTTTATCGTTGTCATTCCAATTTTGTTTCCAATTATTATAATTCCGGGATGATTATACCCAAATTTATTTTGTAAATTTTTGTATACTTTTAGTGCCTCCCCTCACGTCTGTCGCGAAAACTTAATGCATCTGCTAAATGCCATTCGATACAGGAAATAGTCGAATGTTTATTTCCGTATGTTATTTCAATTTTGTTTATGTATTTATATTTATTGCCAAATTCAATAGCACTTAAAAATTTTCCAAAGAATATGGCAAAAATAATAAACATTGTTTCCGATTTTGATGAAAATTAACAAATATGTAAGGTGTGGTACTACGTGCATATTACAAAAATTTTAAGCCGTAATTCTTAATATTTATAATTCTTTATATTTACAAAGATACAACATTTTTAGAATTTCATAAATATTTTGCAATTTTTGCATATTATATTGAATTTTATGAAACATATGACTATATATGACCATATACAATGCATAAAAAGTTATGTTAAAATTTTAACATAAATTTGATAAGAAAACATTAGAAATCATAAATGATAAGAAAGAGATAATACTTTTTTTACTCATCGGTCAAACCCGGTATTTTTGCAATAACTGTACAATTCAATTCAATTTTAGTTTAAATGTTACAGTTTATAGTATTTAATTATAAATGTTTATGAATGCACACAAATTTCTATTTGTGTCCCGCTATGGGACTCAGAATAATGTTACATAAATGTAAATTTGACATAAATATATTCATATTTTAATGTTAAAGTGAAAAATGATTTTAAAATATTCTATAAATTAACAAAGACATAAAAGTCTAAGACATAAATATCGACTAGAGTGTATATATATTAGAATTGTCAAATTATCTAAATTTTAAATTTAAGTTTAAAATGTTTGAACAATTTTGGAGTTGACAACCCTAATCATAACTGCTATTAAGAGACACATTTAATTATGTTTGTTATATAAAATAATTCAATAGTGTTTATACATTGGTATTGCATAAAATTTAATTGCATTGATTATTAGCAATAAAAACAATTGAATTAATAGTAAGGCCTGACCTTAAGAATAGGGTAGTATAAGTAACTCCTTTCCCCTAAAATATTTTTTACCGACCACGTAAAAATTTCTACATAACTGCAGACCTGGCCAGACTAGATTTTTTCAGGTCCCGAGGGGGGTAAATTTGGAAAATGTCCAAAATTTGGTAGAGGGGGTAGATTTTCATGAGGGGGGTCAGAAAAAAATCCGATAGAGGGCGTTAATTTTTATTCGCTGAATTCGCTGAAATAAGTCATTTTACACCACCGGAGAGACATAATCCATTGCGATATTCAATATTTTGTGTCGCGGAACGATTTTTACGCGTAATTTCAGTGATAATTAAACATTTTTGTGCTAAAAATTTTTTCTGAACGCTCTCCGAAGAAGTGTAAATTTGGATTTTTCCAATTTTTATTGGGGGGGAGGGGTAAATTTTTGCTATATTCGCGTAGGTGGGGTCAGCTTCAAAAAATCGCTAGGGGGGTTTATCCCCTCTGGCCATATCTGCTAACTTGACTAACCTAACAAAATCCAGTGAAATGAGAACAAATTACTTAACTAATGTCAAAAAATCTTAGTTTTACTCTAAAAAATTAAAAATTAATCATTAAATTTTATTTCTCTCTCAGACTTTGATAGGATCTTATTTAACAATAGATGCTAAAGAATCATATAAAATAAAATTCTGAACTATAGTATTAATGCACAAATAAAGTTCATAATTAGTGAATGGAAATAATCCAAAACAATAAATTGCAATTTCAGCTCCGGAGAGACGTTCAATAAAATTAATTAATTGCAATTTATCACTCACTGTTAATTTCTTGTTATTAATTAAAGAAAATATACGAGAATATGGTTTATGTGCAGCTTTTGACATTTGTGCCGATTGCATAAACATAAAAAGTAATATTGTAGATAACATTAAGAAAGTAATGTATCCCCATAATTTCAGTATTATCAATTCATTAATTGATAATGTATTTATAATAATATACACAATTAAATCATATGCAATAATCAAGAAATAATATGCCATTCCCGATGTATACTGAAAGAACTCATTACTTCGATGTGTGATTTTTGTTAATTCAAAATGATCTTTCATCAGTTTCATTAATTGTTTTGAATTAATATTTTTGCATTCACTTAATTCCTGATTAATCTGTTCGAATCGATACTTCAGATAAAGTAATGTTATATAATAATAACATATGATCATCATTGACAGTGTAGTAATTGTTTGTATCGCTATCATAAGCATTAAATTTGCAATTAACATTAACAGTGAATGAATCAAATTTTCATGATAAAATGCCATTATAGTATTATATCCTGTGACTATGATTAAAACTAAAGCAGAAAAAATCATTCTCTGCACATATATGAATCCGAACATATAATTTAATTTAATTCTAAATTTATCAAAATATTTCTGATTTAAACAACAATTATGTACTTTCGTCGTCATCAACCAATAGAATAAATCGTTAGACTCAATACGATATCGATATTCATAAATGAATACAATTATTTTAATTATTCCGAACATAAGCATCAGCAGAAATAAATAGGCGTGAATCATCACGTAAACAATTGTCTTGAGACCAGAATCAAAATTTCTTGTATATATGACATAAAACGCATCTCCAAATACAAGTGAAAGTCGTTTATACTGTGGATTTAACGCCAAAATAAGTGAACGTAAAGACATTACCAATAAAATAGCGATAATTAAAAATGTTATCATTATTCGTTTACGTATCATTCTCTTTCTTAAAGCGTAATCCTCAATTGAATAGAATGTAAATACAAATAAATATCGATTAATTACATCCACGGTCCGAAGTCCGTTTGATAATGGACCATATTTAAGTGATCGGATGTAATTTCGAATTAATGGTAATAATTTCATTATAAAGTTAATTTTACATACGGTGTGACATGTAATAAAATGTAAAACATGTTGGAAATGTTCGACGTCCATTTCTATATATGATATAATTCAACTCTTAGCTCCACGTTTTGATAATCACGTGAAAATGTTTCGTGAAGAATGCTGCTATGAAAGCATTCAATGAATTTAGTAGAGAAATAAATGGTTTCATATGATTGGCGAAAGTGAATTTTTTGTTTATCTTCGTGTGGGGCCTACAATATTGTCAATTCACATGCGTAAGTTTAATAAAGGACATTTTCAACGTTATTTTACATTAAATAAAATTTGATATGTTTTGATGCTGAAATTAATAGTTTCAAATAGATTATTGACTGCGCAAATTAAAATAATAAACGTTTACTGTATGCGCACTTAGAGCATACACTCGGTTTTCTCAAATGCATGCATAAGTTACTTACCTATGTTTTTCAGGTCGATGATCAATTTCTACTGAGTTAGGTGATTATAGTTGTCCCGAATCCCGAGACGGGTATGAATATATTGCCGTTATTACCCGATATTCTAAATTATATTTTATTTAAATAATTTTTTTGTTTAAAAAAAATTCTTTAGAAGTTTCAACGCATGCGCCTGAATTATTACCGTGATGCGGATTTTACTCATGTGTGCAATGATTTTGGCCCTTTTCAAAAACAATATGATTGGATTGGGAATGAAATGTACATTAATAATGTTCATATAATAATACGTTAGTTGTAATAGACAAACAAGAAAATTATGAAATAAAATATATAATTAAATTTAAAATGGTAAAAAAATTTAATTCAATCATTCTATTTTAGTTAATTAATAATTTTTATTTATTAATTGGGTATGTTGATATATTATTATGTAAACACGTGTTATATAACATGTGATGTTATTACTGGAAAGTACATGCGCTTTGCCGTTGCATTGTGTTTGAAGAGGGCCAAAATCATTGCACAAATGAGTATACAATTTATAAAATTAAAACGTTTCAAGAAAAAAAAGCCAATCAATGACCATATATATTTTAAGAACCGATTATCAAATTTTTTGAAATTTTGCATAGAGATAGAACTATAGATCGTGCGTTTAATAATATAAAAATTTTAAGCTTATAAGTGCTGTTCTAGCACACAAATAGATAAATGCCTTATGACTTTGGCCCGCGTGCATCGATTAAATTAAAATTTTAACCATAAAATGCAACAATAAAAATATTTGTGTAAAGTTTCAAGGGCATGACTCTTAAAACATGGATTTATTTAAAAATGAAATTTACATATCAAATTAGAGAATCATATTTATTTGCGGCAAAATTTCAATGAAATTAAATCGTTTATTTTTTTAAATTTTTATAAAATTCTTTTGTTTTTGAATATTTTCAATACTTTACTAATGATAATTTTTATTTATACTGCGAATGATTTAGCCGCAGATATTATTCCATCAGATACTGTTATGATAAAAATTTAATAGAATAAAAAGATGAGCCATAAACACGAAATCTTAATTATACAAAATTATCGAAATTATTTACTAATTAAGAATTGTCTCGTTTTACCTGAAAATGTTATTAAATTATTGTCTTATCTCAAATTCAGAGGTATAAAATTCTTATAGTTAATGCCGGTATAAAATATGAAAATAATTTCATAATTTCGTAATTTTTATTTAATTATTTGACATGTAAATCTCATTTTTAAATAAATCCATTGCTATAAAAGTCACGCACTTGAAACTTTACACAATTAATTATTTATATTGTTACATTTTATGATTAAAATTTTAAGTTAATCTATGTACGCGTGCCAAAGTTATAGAACATTTATCTCTTTGTTTGCTAGAACAGCACTTATAAACTTAAAATTTTTTATATTGGTAAACGCATGATCTATAGTTCTATTTTTATGCAAAATTTTAAAAAACCGATAATCGGTACTTAAGATATATATGGTCATTGATATTGGCCCTGTTACTTGAAACGTTTCAATTATTGTATAATTGTTGTCGCCCAAATTATCACTTTTTTTTAATTTATTAGTTATTTTTATTAGATAATAACTGTGAAACTTAGGGTGACCACATTTATATGTAAATGTATAAGAGCACAAAATTCAAAGCGTTATTACGCAATAAAAAATTACTAAATCAAAATGAATGCCCATAATCCATAGACTTTAATCTAACGACGCCCTCAAACAATGACTTTTTGTTGCATCGATTTAGATTAGATTTTCCGCATCACAATTGACATTCGTGGCGGTATAACGCGACCTAAAGTACTTTGCTATAATACTCACGAATACTGTTGTCTGCCGGCACCAGGATGCAACGACTCAAGTCGCAACTGTTCGTCTGTTCTAGTCCTTCTAATATCGTTAAAAGGTCTTAAGGTCATTAATGTAATTAAGTCATAGTTAAAACATCAAAATCACTTAAAACATTTTTATTATTAATAACTCAAATTATAATTTCAATTTCAAAAATATGTATGATTAAAGAAATAAACATTGTGATATGACTAAAACCACAGTGTCTGTGTGCTAAACCTAAAATGATCTATGTATGTATGTATGTATGTATGTGAAGAGTCTTTTTAAAGATGTTTTTGATGTTACATATTCACACGTTAATTTTTGCTTAACTCTGATGTTTAAATTTTTTATCGATATTTTTATGCTTAAACTTTTGAATCGTCAAAAATTTCAATTCGAAACTAAAAAGTCGATGTTTTTGCAGTATAACTTTAAAATAGGAAATTTTCATGTGGTTTTTTATTGTATTTAATTAATGCCCTTAAAATTTGCAAATTAATTTTAATTTTAATATATTTTCACCGCTTATAAAGGAAAAATTTTAAAGTGTAACTTTAATGTGTGTGAAAAAAAATATTATCACTTTGATTTTGGAAAGTGATATAAAAATGGGATTCGACAGATTTTATCATAGAACAAATTAAATATTAATTAAATTAATTAAATTAAAGAATTATGTAGTTTATAGATGCATTCAAAAAATAAAACGTAATTTATAAACTATTATTACCTCTAAATTATTAAAACAAAATTTCAAAATCGTTCCATTATATCTGTGGCTGTACGGATGAAAAAAGTTGTATAACGGCACAGACAAAGTCAAATTAGCCATATGATAAAAGTTTGAAACTTCAGCAATCGATTGGTTTATAATTATTACGCCGCATCTAACAGAGGATTTCAGCGTTTAATGATGACCAAAAAGTGCAATTAATGTTTATCATTATGATAATTAATGTACTGATTAAAGATGATACGCGAATTATTATTAAAATTATGAATCATAATGTTTCTTTTTAAAAACTATTCAACTACTTGATTAAGCAAATTTAAAACATTTTTAATATAAGAATTTTAAATGGAGTTTCAATGTTTAAAGGTAACTTTAAAATGATACTCAATGAAAAGTCTAAAAACAGTTTTGGGTAAACATTCGTGTCCCGCGACCATTAATTACATTAAATGCTTATTATATATTTGATATTATACCATTGTTAAAACTAAACGAATAAAATGGTTTTAATATAAATCATAATTTATATTTTAGTCTCTTCAGTTTCACAAAATGCAAGTTAATTATGAATATATCATTATGAATGAATCAATATTATAGGGTATAATAATAATAATCTGAGGATATAGAAATCGACACAAAAAATGATTTTATTACAGAAAAAATATAAAATGAAATTTTATGTAAATTAACAGTTATTTGAATCA
>LBFL01010197.1:0-13157 GCA_000988845.1 Hypochthonius rufulus
ATTTACTAATGAATTAATTAAGTAATAAATGAAAATCATTTCATTTCATTTAAAAAGTATATACTGAATCATTATTGATTAAAGTGTTTTATATGCACTTTTTCTATAGAATAGAATAGAGTTTATTGTAATTAATAAAATAAATTAAAAATACGAATTAAAAATAAATAATTAATTAATAATTGACCCGTGTCATGCAATACACAGGTATTTGAGTTTAACAGGTTATTTAAGATAATAGTAGATTTACATTCCTGAGGTCTCAAAAAATGCTATATCATATTTTCAGCATATGATTCTATGAAAAATATTTAGTGAATCATCATTTAATTCTAATCCTGAATGTGAATATTAATTAAATAATCAATTAATTAATTAATCAAATATTCAATGCTTTTAATGCGTGCGTTTTAATGTATGCCTAAACTTTAAACCTGTTTTTCTCATATTGAATATCTCACATATGAGATACCTCCTTATTGCATGACACTGGTCAATAAATAAAAATTATGCAGTGAAATGTGAAGAATTAAACCGCAGAATTGAGATTTAAATTGAGTCAATAAATTTTCATTTTTCAATCTATTACTGGACATTCCAATGTATAAGAATGTATAATGTATAAGAATAAAGTAAAAATGTAATCATCTTATGTAATTGAGTGTGTAACGCTAAGACGAGGGTACGTTCCGAGTGTGTTGAAATGAGAAAAACCGGTTTAAAGTTTTCGTGCAAATAAATAGAACTTTGATTTGCGCGCATCAAAACTATTCATTTCACTATTATAATTAATAATTACAGTTATTGACTATTTTTATCTAATATTTTAATTCTATGGTATGCCAAAATTGTGTTCATATCATAGTACAGAGTCTAAGGAATGTATTATTAAGAAAATCCTAAAAAACTGCATAACTCGACATACCCTCGTTTTAGCGTTACACACTCAATTGTTAAAATTGTAAAAATTATTTCATGAACTCGCGTCGGGGACCCATAAACGTCTATTTTTTTAATAAATAAAAATTCTTAAACGATTAGTTAATTATAATATATTTTTATTTTAAAATATATTTTTTAAAAAATTAGAAATGAATGAAATTGTGTCGATGTTTATAATAAATAATAAAATGACTAAAAAAGCCAAAAAAATCATCCCAAAATCTTCCATCAGTGCTTACATCTTTACAACAATTTCCTGATGTTATGCATTCGTCTTCTACAATTGTTCACGATCAGTTCAAACAATATCCTTCATTAAAATCAGAATTAAACGTTACTGTTGAAACCATCAATAGTAACACATCCGGTCCGTCATCGTTAGTATCAACGGTGCCAACAATTGAGACACCACAATTTTCACCGATATTATTTGCACTCCTTAATGATCAGACTCCGGTTGGTAATTTAGCGATTTCCCAGAGTCAGGATGAACTGATGGGTCAGTTCACGTAATTAATCAATAATAACCTCAGGTCATCTTCACTAGTGTTATGCACATTCCAATGAAAAAATCTGAAATAAAGTATTACCACTGTTATAATCTATAGGGTGGTTAATAAAGGACGCAATATTTAGCATTAAAATGTTAGGGGAATTTTGCGTCCTTTATTAACCACCCTGTATATTTAATCAGTATTGAATAATTTCGTCAGTCGCAACAATGGCAAAATTAAATTCGATTTTAAATCTTAATTCGCGTGAATGTCCGGATATTGTAATTAAAACTACAATATCCGTTCTGCTTCAAGAGAAATGTACGCGTATATATTTTTGATTAGAGTACCAAACCTATTACAATATTTCAAATAATATGCAATTTAATGTTTTATCATACACTTACTTAACGTTAATTAAAGCACCTTTATTAATAAATATAAATACTTAAACAATTGGTGATTTATAAGCAGTGTTCGCTATCCACCAGGAAATTTTCAAGTCTGGGGGGTTAAGACCCACTTTTTTCCTAATTTTTTAGGGGGGAGGGGTAAACTTTACACATTTCTTAAGCAATTTTCGAGGGGGTCCAGCTCTCGCACCCAATCCAGACCCTAGCCAGACCCATTCGGCAAATACTGTTTATAAGGCATTTTGAATATATATTTTGCATTAAATATTAAAATTCAATCTGTTTTGATTCGGAACGATTGAAAGAGTTATACTGGTCACACTGTAAATTAAATTACTTATGTCATGCTATAAATTAAACTTAATTTTTGTTTAATCATTGATAAACAAAATATAAATGTCAATGTCAATAGTTTTACTTTTTGTGTTGAATTTGACTGAAATATATAATTCTCAGTCAAGTCTTGCACTGTGCACCTTTTATTATATAACAATAATAATAATAATTATTATTATTATTATATTATTTTTGTTAAGTGCTCACTAAATCAAGATTAAGTAAGGATTTAACACCGCACGTTTGCACTACAATAATATACATTAATATCACTGTCCTTTAATTTTTATGTTTTTTAAATGTCTGAAAATTCATAATTGTATTGCAATTGTATTAATATTAATATATATTTTGCAAAACAAATAACGATAAAAATAATTATAAACACATTTACAAATGCATTTTTTAAATATTACAGCATAATGTATACGAATGGTAATTATTTATATTTAGTTACTACAATACTGTAATAAAAATACGACTTCGAAAGTCAAAATTAAAATTCTTTTGTAATTTAAATTATATATACGAGCATTAGGGTTGCCGACTGTCCAAGTTTAGCCTGTATTGTATACACTCGGATCTATATTTTGTCCCCCTACTTTTATGTCTTTTCTCGCTTTGTGTCCGCATATTTTGAAATCGCTTTTATCTTTTATATTAAAATTTGTTTCTATTTATGTTTGTATTTACATTTATGTCCCATTTTTCTGAGGCCCGTCGCAGAACATAAGTAGAGATTCGAGTGTATTAATATTTGATAATTTTATTTCTATAAAATTTTAAAGATAATTCTTTGTTCTAATTGAAAATCTCAAAATTCAGATGCACGCGCGCAGTTTTCATTGTGGCATTAAATGAGCTGTCATATTAATTTACAACAATGACTAAAGTATCACTTAATTGTGATTGACAATTTTTGATATAATTTAAGAAATATGAATTCCTTATTCTTATTGTATGTTAATTATAAAGACAAAAATCAATTAAAGTAATTCCTAAAAAATGAAATAATTTTAGTGGTATTTTAATTGTTTTTTCGGGAAATATTTTGTTTATTTAAATTAAATATTAATGATTAGTAAAATATTTGCACATGAAATGTGTCCAAAATTAATATAAATGATTAATTGGTCTGTACCCGAAATAGTGAAGTGCAAAACAGCGAAACCCATAATAGCGAAAACTTATAACAGCAAAAACTTTAAACAGCGAAAACCCAAAACAGTGAAACTCATAATTGACTGTTCCAATGGAAAAAGGACATTATCAGAGTTATCGTGTTTTTCTAAATTTTATTGGAATTTACGCTTTAGACGATATAAAATGTTATATTAAATTTATGGCATATTATTCCATAAACGAATAAAGTCGATTGCATTAAAATTGAGAAAATATTTTTGCGCACTCTTTTGTCAATAACTTTCTTTTAATATGAATTAAATTAAATTTGATATATCTAATTCAATCGTCTTGAAACGGGCTTTAATCTGATTTCAAATGTGACACGTAAAGAGCGTCTCAAATTAGTTGTTACTTATCTTAAGAATAAATTTATTCTTATCTCTTATTACTTTCTTATAATTCTCTATTAATTCTTATCACTTTTTTATTGATAAAAGTGATAAGGATAGGGATATAAACAGCTAATATGAGAGGCTCTATACAACAATTAGCATTTTTCTAAAAATTACGAATAAAAAGTCTGAATTTGAAAATTAATAATGCATTAAAACCCACTTCGGTAATGGACAAAAGCCGGCGAATGGCATTTACAAAAAGCGCAATATTCTGTTACTCACTATATGTAGTTTGATGACCAATATCAAAAATCCCAATATAATTGGTAGAAAATTAGCTATAGGCGCTTCCGCAATACAAAACGCTAATTTTCACCGTAAATCCCGGAAATCGCCGAATTCCATATGAAATATATTGCAAATTATCAAGTATTAACTAGAAAATGAAGAAAAATTAGAATTGAGCCCTTGAATGGCCAAAATCAGACAATTTATAAAGAAATAAGGTGAAAAGTCATCAAGTCATTTCATGAATTTCCACTGAGTCTACTTTAACAATGAATTTATTAAAGTTGAAACAAAATTAATCACTGGAATATTTAGAATGCTAAAGAACAGTGTTGTAGATATAATTTAAATTAACATTTGATAAAATTTGACGGTCGGATAAAAAGTTAGACCACTTTCGAGTTTCTCAATTTCTATGCAACGAACTTTATATGCATATGCCTACAATGCTCTCCGTGACCTTTTTCCATTGGAACCGTCAATTATTATATAATTAATTCAAATTAATTATAATTAAATTCAAAGCTAAGCATGCATATTAATCGATATTTTATTTATATATTTTATGATAAATAAATATAAATTACATGAATAAAGATGTATACTCTCTTATGATTATGATTTATAACGAATTTCAAGAACTGATTTAACTCTACTTTTAAGGAACATATGGATGATCATTGAAACGAAACCGTGCAAATCATTGCTTTAATTTAGTAACGAAATGTGATATTTTTTATTTATTTTATATTCGTTTATCACACATAAACCATATCATAGGCCCATAATTCACTTGATATTTACATATCCCATCACATAACCCATCACATAACTCATCACATAACCCATCACATAACCCATCACATACATTCGCACCTCTAACATATAAGTTTACATACGTCTGCATTTTTGGTTCAGTTTCAATATCTTCACTTTAATTGAATCATCAAAATATTTATTTAAATCACATTAAAAGGTAAGTTAATTTATGATATTTAATTATTTATTTAATTTACAAACGATTAGACTAAAAGTATATAATTAAAAGAATTGCATTTTATTATTTTCTTATGCAGTTGAATGTCCAGTTTTTGACCAGAAAGTGAATGTAAAAGCGTTATACACATAAACCTCCATAACTTGAACATATTGCGGTCCAAAATTTTTGTTCAAGATAAAGAGATTTTCAAGTTATAAAGGTTTATTTATAATATAAATCAATAGAACTGGGACTTGATAACCTGTTCAAGTTACATAGGTTTATATGTACTAACAGTTTAAGTAATAGCGATACAAAATAGAACAGTATAGAAATGATTTATATAATTTCTAACAATTTAATGTTTATATTTTTCTATAATTTTTAATATTTTAATATAAAATATTGCAATAAAAATTGAATTTATATAAATATTTTGTTATATTCGGTGTTCAGATGAGCTCTTTAAACGACACAATACTTTAGGGAATAAAAACATTTATAATTAATATTTTATCTTTTATTACAAAACATGTCATCGCTATACAAAAATATAGAATCACATTTTATGTTAAAAAATCATTTTTATGGTTAAAGATATCGCCAAATAACTTTAGATGAGTCTGAATAATGATAAAACATGACCAATGGACATGTATAAAAAAGAATCATAATATACCAGAATAAAATAATATTTTATAAAACATATTTTATAAAATAAAAATATTTAAGGATTTTAACAAAAAATATCGTATTTTTTAATTGAATATATCAAATATTGAATACACATAAACCTGACCTCTTTTGCACCCCGTATCTTTTGCATATTCACTATTTTTCACGCACTTCTAAAGTCATTAACCACTATAATAGCATATTTTAATATTCATTTCTTTTGCTTATTCATTACTTTTGTCAACTTTTTACAGGACAATCGTGTCAAAAAAGGTGAGATTTGAGTGTATATAATTTAAGAAAAATGGTAAATCTTATATTTTTTTCAGTTACTTTTGGATTTAAAAAAACTTTTTATTTGAATAAATAAAACAATTTAACTTAAACAATGTCAGCAACAATTGTAAACAAATGTATTAAATCTACAAATCTAACATCTAAAAAATTTAAGAGCTGCGCATACCATAAAAATAGTACACCTAAATGTGCATTATGCAAGAATCACAAAGTGTTCGTTTTGCTCAAAGGTATTCATTTTACTTTTTAAAAATTATTATTCATTAATTCTAATGTAAAAATTTCAATTTCAGGACATAAAAACGAATGGAAATTTCGGGACTGTATTTGCCCGAAATGCATGAAAATAACTGAAAAGCGGAGGGCTAAGATTGCAAATTATAGCGATCGCGTACAGAGTAAACCTAAAAATGAGGCTGCGATTATGAAAAAGAATATTCAAGAAAAGGCTAACGAATTTGTAAAGAAATTATTTCCCGAAAATTCGAAATTCCAAAATGTCAATTTAATGACTGTCAATTCCGACACTTCCGATACTAAAATGAGCGATGATGATGCATATGAAAGTATGTTTAACAGAACATTCAAGTAACGTTTAAAATATTTACACGTGCGTCGTGATATTTCCGTCGGATAACCGGGGACTGTCTGCAAATATTAATTAAAAGATGCGGACGGATGTAACCCCACGGGACATCCGCATCGTTGAAACTATTAATAATTTAATCATGTGATTTCAATAGTTTTTAATTAGAAAAATATTTAACAATCATATTATTTTCTCATTCTCTTTATTAGCAGATGGTGATGAAAGGAAATCGCTACGGAATGGGATTAAAAAATTTATTTCGAGACTATCAAATAAAGAGATTGAAGAGTTCACAAATTATGTATTCGATGCATTGTTGAATGACAACAATTGTAATTCTCAATTAGCTGTGAGCAAATTCCTTAAGGGTATGTACATCTACATATACATTCGAGTCTTGATTTATGTCCCGCAATGGAGCCGCAGAAAAATAGGACATAAATGTAAATCGGACATAAAAAGAAAGACATTTTAATATCAAAGTGAAAAGTGATTTTAAAATCCAAACATAAATCGGAAAAATACATAAAAGCAGGGGAATAAAAATAGAGACTCAACTGTATACACAGTGTGACACATAAAATTTTCTGGATTCAAATGTTCCGGATCAAAATTTATTATTTAATGTAAAAGAAAAGCCTCTCAAGCTTTAAAAAAATTCTGGACCTTGCTTACCCCTGCTTACACTTTATATTGACTTAGAAATATTTTTTTAAATTAGCGACGGCAGAAATTATTGTGGCGATGTCAAAAGAAAACAATAAAATGAGTAAAAAAGTTAAACAATCATCTCAAAACATTCCATTAGTGCCTACATTTTCATCACAACAATATCCTAATGTTACGGATTCATCTTCTACAATCGTTCACAATCAGTACAATCAAAATCCTTTACCAAAATCTAAACTAAACTTTTATGTTGAAACAATCGATAGTCTCATATCCGTTCCGAAATCGTTAGTATCAACGGTTCCAACAATTGTAACATCACAACCTTCACCAATGTATTTAACATCTTCACGGTCAGCCTATGGTATCTAATTTAACAATTTCACAGAGTCAGGGTCAGCAGTGCTGACTCAGCACCGATAGGTGAGTTCGTGTTGCTCAGTAACATAAATAATAACTAGGTTTCGGCAAGAAATAGGAAATTTTCAACTCTCGGGGAGTCAAACCTACTTTTTTCCAAATAATTTAGGGAGAAGAATCAACTTTGCATTTTTCTGTATATTTTTCTTAGGCAATTTTTTAATTTTATTGATTTTCGAGAGGGAGTCTGGTACTCGACCCCGACCCAACCCCTAGTCAGCCACTCTTTGCCAAATAGTAATAATAACCCATTCTATACTCGATTGACTTCCACCAGTTTTATGCACATTCAAATGAGAAATCTGAAAAAACATTACCACTGTTATAATCACCATCAGTATTAAATAATTTTTTAAACGCAACAATGACAAAATTGAATTCTATTTTAACAATTAATTCGCATGAAAATACCGAAATGTTAAAACAATGCATTCATTAAAAGCGTTCAGCTCCAAGACAAAGAAATAGAATTTTAGCGAAAAAATGTACGCATGCATATCATTGATTATGAAAGTACCGAAACTATTAGAACATTTTAAATGATTTTATGAAATTTTATACAAATTAATGTTTCACAATATAAATTCAATTTTTATTTAATCATATATAAACACAAATATATAATAACAATTATTTTGAATGTCAATTATTTTATTTTACTTTATGTTATATTTACTCAAATATATTATTTTTAATTGACTAATATTTTTATCATTATAATTAACATATATCCTTAGCCAATGGACTAATAAAAGATTTATAAATCCGGAAGTAAATGTTATTTAATATGTAACTTATATATATATATATTATATATGTAATTGTAAATAATGTGCATCATACATTTATTTATATTATTTGATTAAATAATGTATGAAATTAAAATAATGATCGAATAACTCTAAATAAATATGTCGATTTCGATATCGGAGTTAATATAATTTAGCAATAATCAGAATTAATCGCACACTTTAAAATGAACATTAAATCTATATGTTTATTGCCTTTGGCCTATAGAAATAGCTTAATATGTGGATGTATCTAATGAAATAGTAATTTAATCACATTAAAAGTGATTTGAGGCAATTTATTCCAAATTTTATGATTTATAAAAATATAATGCTTAAAACATTTTGTATCAATCCTTAGGGCTAAAACATTCAATATTTACATGAAATATTATTTGTCGCTTATCTATTACATTAATAAATAAAATACATTTTGTATGTCAATTAATGATTTATAAAGTACGATGACGTTAATGTAAACCCTAATGATACGCATTGCATTCTTATATATTCTTATATATTACATGTATTAAAAAAAAGCTAAACATAGTCAATGAATAATGTAACGTCACATTTTGCATATATTGTAATTATCCGTGAGACATTTCCCGTCTCTAATTTTTTAAAACATATAACTTTTTAATGCAAATCTTTGGCATTTATTAAAGTGATCTCTTTATTGAGATTCATGAACTTCATTATCATGAATTTCAAGGTACTGATGTAACTGAATTCTTGTAAAACCATATGGAAACTCATTGAGGCGAAAGCATGCATATCATAGCTGTTTTATGATAATTTTTATAGCGATATTATGTTTCTTTATTTTTGTTTATATCTGTAAATATGACTCAAACCCCATCATTGGCCCATAAATTATATGATCTGTTCATATACCATTTCATGACCCATTACATGGGTTCGTACCTCTAACATCATTACACATAAATTAAATGCGTCTGCATTTTTGTTTCAGTTTCAATTTCTTCACTCTCATTGAGTTATAATATTCACTTAAATTCACATCAACACCAAAGGTGAGTCCATTTAATTATATTTAATTTGAAACTTAAATTGGGACATTCAATTAATTATTTAATTCACAAATGATTAAACAATAATTGAAAATGTATACCGTATCATTGCAATTATTAGAGTTACTTTTGTATCTCATAAATCAATATCCATTATGATACACTTGAATAGCAAAACGACACTTATTTATAGCTATTTTATTATCATTTTAGACACATGTTTTCTAATTGAACATTATTTTTATATTTAAATGTCCGAAATTAATTAAATAATGAATAACAATGATTTCATTGCATTCACAAATTATACAATAATTATAGAATTACATTTTATACTATTTTTGATGCGGTGGAATGTCAAGTATTAGACCATAGAGTGGAAAATTAATTAATTAATTAAATTGAGTTATCAGTTGAGAATTTTCACTCTCTAATCTAATACTGAACATTCCACTGTATAAGAAAAAAGTATAAAATGTAATTAAATTAATTAATGCTGATGTATAATTATTGTAATTAATGTTAATTCTTATTCTGCTATCAAAATATATAGCAATAAATTTTAAACTTTTTAAGAATTTTTATGTAATTTTTAAAGTAATTTTTAAAATAATTTTTAGAGTAATTTTTAGAGTAATTTTTAGAGTAATTTTATTTTATACATGCATTTGTATTTAATGAGATATTAATATACAGGCGAAGAGTTGTGCTATAAGCTTAAGTAATCATTGCGTTACATAATATCACAGTATAGATATAATTCATATAATTTTTATTAAGTTTTTTTAAATAGAATTATTAGTATTTTAAGATAAAATAGTGCTATAAAAATTATATTGATTATGAATATTTTACTACATTCTAATTGAGGAATATAATTGCGTAATATTGTAGTTCAGATGAACTCATTATAAGACAAAACACTTTAGGAAATTAAAATATTTTTAACTAATATTTTAATATTATAATTATAATATTATTATAATCACACAGAACATAACCGAAGAATCACTTTTTATGTAATCAAATATGATACTATTGTATTACGTAATGCTAATTTTTTTAAATTTTAAGTGAAATGAGAGAACGTTTATTCTGAAAGCCTTAACTTAAAGGCTTCTCTTATGTCAATTTTGAAATAAACAATTTAATTCAAAGAAAATATTGTCTTTTCAAATAACTGATGCATTCAGTTTCAATATTTTATTAACTAAAAAAGTTTGTGTTAATGTTCGACATAAATTATGGTAAAAGAAATTTATAAATTAATTACAATTTATGAATCAATTATTTTCTTAGATTTTTCTGTAGTTATTTTAAATTTATAAAACATTTTATTTGAATAAATTACATACAAACAATGTCAACAATAGCATCAACAATGGTGGACAAAGTTATTGAGTCTCCGGGACAATCATTTAACCAATTAACGACCGGTGCATACCGAAAAAGGGCTAAATGTGCACGATGCCGGAATCATGGAGTTTTAGTTTTAGTCAAAGGTATTCATTTGTCTTTAAAAAAAATTTATTATTAATTAGAGTCACAAAAGTCAACAAATTTTAGATTCCATTTCATGGAAATTTTATGGAATTTCATTTNNNTAATTTCAGGACATACAAGAAAATGCAAATATCGGACATGCAATTGTATGCTTTGCACGATCATTACCAAACGGCACAGATGCACGGCTGCGGGTCACCGCAGACGTATGCAGAGTAAACTCGAAGCTAAGATTAAGAATGGGAAAAAGAAAAGTGAATTCCAAGAAAATGCTTATAAATTAGTTAATGGGTTAATTTCCGAAATTTCGAAATTTCAAAAAGACAATTCAATGAGTTTCAAATTCGTCACTTCTGATGAAACAAACATCAACGATGATGAAAAATCTGAAAGTATGTAACAGATTTAAGTAATATTTATATAAAATATTTACATGTCAGTTGAATAACTGTGGACAGTCCTACCCAAAAGATGAAGACACATGTGATCCTTTTGGACTTTTGTCTGTTGATAGGACTGTCCGGTGATAACCGAAAATATCCTTTCATGGTTATTGATTGGAATTTTATTGTTGTCTTTCATTTTTCATATTTAATAATTTTTAATTAATGTTCAATGGAAATTCACTTATGAAACACTGAATTATAAAATTTAAAACAATGATATTATGTATATCATTTGATTCATTCTGATATTAGTTTTTAGTTTAAAATGTTTATCAATTCAATTATATTGAAACCATTAATAGATTAATCATGTGATTTGAATAATTTTTAAATGAAAAAATATTTAAAAATATAATAATTTTCTTATTCTCGTAGCACATAATGATGATGAGAGATCGCTAATGAATACGATTAACAAAATAATTTTGATACTATCAAAGAAAGGGATTGAACCGGAAAAATTTGCGATGTTTTCATTCGCGGCATTGTTGATCAACAACAATAATGATATTGAATTAGCTGTGAGCAAAATAATGAGGGGTATGTACACCCAATACTACATACCGCTCGACTCTCGATTTATGTCTCTCGATGGGTTTCAGAAAAATTCAACATATAAGTATAACGGTCATAAAAAAATAATTTTAATGTAAAAGTGAAAAAAGTTTTCAAGTGGGGACATAAATCGAGAGCCGAGTATATGCATGTACAGTGTGACAAATATAAAACTTACAAACATTCCGGATCAAAATTTATTATTTAATGTAAAACATGTTAACAAATGTTGGAAATTGGATTTTCTATATGAACTTTAAGTTAACTTTTTGTTTGCACAATGATCAAAACATTTAAGAAATTTGTGAAAAGTCAATTCTCTGCCTTTTTATTAAGTAATTATTAAGTAATTATTAAGTAATTATTAAGTAATTATTAAGTAATTATTAAATAATTATTAAATAATTATTAAATAATTCCTTTTTATACTCACAATTTCTTGAAACTCGTGTCAGGAACCCACAAACGTCAATTTAAAAAATAATTAATTAATTAATTAATTAAAATTCGTTATCAATTAGTGAATTATAATGTATTTTAATTTTAAAATATATTTTTTAAAATTAGAAATGAAGGAAATTGTGTCGAAGTTTATAATTTATAATAAAATGACTAAAAAATCTGAAAAATCATCCCAAAAACTTTCATCAGTGTCTACATTTTCATCACAACAATTTCCTAATGTTATGGATTCGTCTTCTACAATCGTTCACGATCAGTACAATCAAAACCCTATATTAAAATCAGAATTAAACTTTTCTGTTGAAACCATCAATAGTAACACATCGATTCCGTCATCGTTAGTATCAACGGTGCCAACAATTGAGACACCACAAAATTCACCGATATTATTTGCACTCCTTAATGATCAGACTCCGTTTGGTAATTTATTTATCGATTTCCCAGAGTCAGTATACACCGATGAGTCAGTTCATGTAATTAACCAGTAATAGTCCATTGTAGACTCAGGTGACCTCCATTATTATTATACACATTCCAATAATAGAATCTGAAAAAAAGTATTATCACTGTTATAATCGCTATTTAATCAGTATTCAACAATTTCGTCAGTCGCAACAATGAAAAACTTAAATTCTATTTAAACTCGTAATTCGTGTGAATGTCCCGTAATCGAAATCACAATATCCCTTCTGATTTATAAGAAATGCAAAGATATTAGTGTTCCATTCCCTTATCCTTATGAATTTT
>LBFL01010211.1:3729-19823 GCA_000988845.1 Hypochthonius rufulus
GAATATTAATTAAATTAAATATTTATATTTCAATACTTTTAATGCGTGCGTTTCAATGCATACCAAAACTTGAAACCTGTTTTCTCATATTAAAACCTGCTTTTTTCATATTGAAGCATACATGAGTTACCTACTTTTTCCTTGCCTATGGTCAATTACGTCGTAATATAATTTATAAAATATTTAAAATACAATACATAATTAAGGATGGGCCAAAACCCCTTTGAATATTGAATACTTTAGTTAAACATATTTCTAATAAATATTTAATCGTAATATAATCGTTACGAAAGCACGTTTTTCATTCGCGCAGCAAAATTTACTAATTAATCCCATAAAAATACTTAAACAGACAAAAATAACCGATAATTTCTTTAATGTCCTTTATGCTTAATTTATGCATATACGTGCTGTCATTTATGTGTTAAAACCATTTTTCAATAAATAATTGGTTTTTGAATGTTTTATTTTATGTCCGATTTCGTTTTATGTCCCCTTTTTTGAGGCCCGTCGCGGGACATAAATCCAGGTTAGGGTGCATTTGCAAATCTCATGTCCAATTAATTTCGAAATTTTCATGTTAAAACAGGACAAAGAAACACACTATATTAAAATATAATAAACTACATTAACCCTTTGAGTCCGGGGTTTTTTTGAATTTTAAAAACCAAAGAGGGAGCAAGGTGTGAAACTTTGAAATGTATATATACGGAGCCCGGCCTCAAAGGGTTAAACCTTAAACCATATTACACTCAAATTTTATATTTCTTGACACGTTTTGTTAGTTAAATTATGTAAAAAGAATAACCAAAAAAATCACATTCGATTTTTTCGTTTTTTACAAATATGATTATTGAAGTGTTTAAAGAAAATAAAATAAAATAAGATAATCGGAGTGAAAATAAAAGAGGTTTCAGTGTACAAAAATTCTGTTTTATTCAAAAATACTAATTATGTCGTTACACTTTCACGGCATAACATTTCGATACAAAATTTTTGTTCACTTTAAGGAAGTTTCAGTTTTCAGGATACACATTTTTTAGCATATAATTTGGTTTCAATAAACTGGTTATATTATGGATTTATTCACGATACAGAGGTTTGATTGCATATATTTCTAATATTTCTCTTTACGTGGCTTATCAAATAAGTATACCAAGAATGTATAGAGTAGCCCTAAATAAAGTATCCCCATATTAACATTTGGTGTAAATATGGGGATACTTTATTTAGGGCATCTCCCTGTAGTATAGTAAAAGAATGCAAGTACACTTGTAAACTCGCTTCTTTCAAAAGTTAAGATCCTTTAATAGTAATGGTGATTGAAAGTTGTGAAATTATTTTTTGGTATATTTGTCTGTAGTATCTGCAGTATCATTTCCAAAATAAACATGCGATTGACATTCAAGAATTTAACGATCGTATATTACACAAAAAATAATTTTAAACCCCATCAGTGGAACATTTTATTTGATTATTTTTAAAATTTATGAATTGCAATAAACTTAAAGTTTGTGTTATTCCTGCACTCTCAAAATACACTGTATATTCTCATAGATTTATTGCAATTCATCTTTCATCTTTATTAAGTGAACATTTTTAATTAACCGATACTTTAAGATATCTATTAATTCAGACGTTTAAACATGCACCAAATTTTACTGTGATTTTCAAATAATTTTTATACATATTACTTCAATTGGTATTATTCATATTGTCAAACATGAAAAAAATTACACTTTTGCACACCGACAATCAATTGCATTTTTAATTATGTTATTTATAACTTTTATTTAAATAATTAAATATATTTTATTTTCGGATAATTCATTTGCAAATATATGATATTATATGATAATTGTAAATATCATTGATAATTATTATCATCAACAAATTGCAAAATTTCAATATCTTTACGCTTAAACATAGAAATTGCAATGTTAGTCAATGTTAGTCAATGTTAGTCTATTATGTGCAGAATATTTTTACTATGATAATAATTTGTGAATTGAGACGGAAAAAATGTGATATGAAATAACGCGTTAATCCTTATCGCGCATGAAACGGATCTCTCTTATCATTTGATTGCAATAAACACGCGATTGTATTTCATATGTCACAATCCAATGCCGAATATATAATATATATATATATATATATATAATATATAATATAAACTTAACTGTTATAACTTATGAATTATAACATTGAAACATAAAACATTAAACAATAAAAAACGGAAATTTTCAAATTATATGTGTCATTACAGCAGTATCTTTAAGGATATATCTGATAAAAGACTTAAAAGGATAAAATGAATTTACACAAAACAATTTTATGGAAATTTAATTGTACGTTAAAATGGAATAAATTTCAATGTAAAACGAAAAATGTATTTTAAAATGAATGGACTCACAGTTTTAGATGTGATATTAACAGTGGTCAAATAGAGTCGGTGTGATTCCCATCGTCGCAAGAATTTAGAACTCAAAATCTTACTGACGACAGTCCTCTGATGATTGAGTCTGCAAAGATGGATATCACCATCGTGAATCAACTTGAATTTAGGTCCCAAAGGACTGCTCGGAATGGACCGTGTGGGGGATGTGAGTGTAGGAGAGTGGAATACTCCATCCTCAATACTCGACTGACTCGAGATTAAATGGATACACGGAACTGAAGAGGTCGATGATGAGGATGTGGAGGATGATGCACATGATGCACAATTTGATGCAATTCGAGTCGTAACTAAATTTATATGATTACATTGAGTTGAACCGCCTGAAAATGCGGACACTGATACAGTTGTTGACGGTGATGATGAAGCCATAGCCATAATGCTGATAATCGATCAGTCCGAACGTATACAGCATTTGGCTGAGCCTTTCACTGTTTTTACTCTATTCCTGAGTGCTCCGGGAATAGTTTAATATTTTCACATACATATAGGGAATGAGAGGAAAACACAACAATATGATGGTATCCGTGCAACCGTAATGTATGTTATGTACGATATATATGTTATCTATGCAATTGAACACGCGTATTACAACACAACCCTACAAACCCTAGAAATCCTACAAATCCTACAAACCCTACATCGAGACCATTGCAAATCACTGGGTACGGACAGTGAAACACCGGATACGGGCACTTTCACTGCACCCCTAATCGTACTCCGCACTCACTATTCGAGTTTCGATCATAACTGCAACCAAAAAGAGCACACATAATTACATTGAGTAGAAATGTCAGATGTGGAAATAGCACCGAATCATATAAAATAAACAACGAACAATGTTCGAGTAGTGTCAGCGTACTGAACGTAGATACGGATCTACATTAAGAACTGCGAACAAAACCATTAAACGCACGCGCAATTCATACATAACTCATATACATCCTCAATTTTTATATAAAAAACTTTTGGGAAAAATATTTCGTATCCGCTTTGTTAAGTGATGAATTTAATCCGAAATGCGCATTATATATTAATGTGACACTCATTAAAATAAGAATAAATAAATGCTTTTAGATAAATGCATTATAATTGAGTTGACACTACTGAATCAATGCGTTGCGTGTGGCGGAAGCGAACGCCTCACGACTCTGACATGAGGCAAAATCGCATTATGATTACGACGGTATTGCGCTGATGAATCAGTAAATGATGCGCATAAATTGCAACACCATTATTATGACGTTAACAGTTAATTTGTTACACTTTGCAATGAATTAATTTTAGACGTTTTTACCTCCAATTTATGTAATATCCTTTAAACGAACCGCACTTAAGTAAAAAAACGTGCATTTCATTAGAATAAACGTGCGTTTATGAAATTTCTGACGGAATTATTATTATTATTGAAATATTTTTATTTGTTTTATATTCTAAATTTAGAAAATCATTTTTTAAATCAATAAAAATAAAATTGCATTTCATTGTATCCGGTGATATAAATGCATTGAACTTTAGTTTTTTTTCTAATTTTTTCATTGAAATTAATTTCTTTGAAAAGAAACAATTAATACAATTTTAACGACCATAGAATATCTTATGGTGGAATCGTTAAAAACACAACATATGTCTTAACTTTTATTGAAAAGGACAATGACCAAAATATTTGATCAAAAATGGATGTTTCAATTTAAGTCTCATCCGGTATCACGAGTACTTTGGTAAATGACCGTTTACAAAAAATAAGGGCTTCAGTGGTGTTTTTAATTTTTTCTCAAATTTTATTGGAATGCACACCTGAGATTCTACAAAATATTATATTCTTCAATAACTTTAAGTGTGCTCAAAATTTTTTTTACTTAAAATTTAATTAAAATTGACCATATTCATGTAAATGAAAATAGGCACATCGTGATGCTTATGCGTTGGAAAAAAATAAGTTTAAACTATGAGTATACGTAAAAGTAATATTTATTACTACAACACTGTGAAATTATTAATTTTTCATTTCATTTAAAGAAATTTTAATTAAATTTACTCAAAACATTTCATATTTCATTTCACATTTCTTACAAAAAACATGATAACTCGACATATGCCCCTAATTAATTAATAATTCTAATTTTTAAGTAAAAGATTTTGTACGGACTCAGACATTGAACTTTTGTAAATGCATACACATCTTTTACTCTTTGTCAGTGGTCAGTGGTCAATTGTAAATATGATAAAAACGTTTACTTTTTACTTGAAAATCTCCAATTTCCACATTCAAACATTTATTTTGACATTTAAACGTGAATAAAATAAAACATAATTTACTTATAAAAACAATACACACAAATCTCATCATTTTCAATTATACTTACACATTTCAATAATCACTATAATTTAATGAAATTGTAATCGAATTTATTGTTTATCCAATATTTTTGACAGACTTAATAGCCTAAACGTATCGAAAATGCGAGGTTAGAGTGTATATTTATTATAACAATAATTGTTGGAAAAATTAATTGAAAATAACCGGAGATATCAATATTAAAAATGTATTTACTTATTTGAGAAGATATTCTTAATATTTAATAATCAAGAATTTGAAGAAATATTAATTTTAAAGAAATAGAAAAAAATAATTTCGCTGAAAATATTGACACATGTACACCCGAACTCCCCCTTAAACCCTATTCTTAACTGTTACTAATACTTATGCAGAGTTTATATATATTTATCATCATTTATTTATCATATTTAATAAACTCCAATACATTAACCCATTCACCACATTTGTCTATATATATACATCTTGACTTACCTATTAAGAGAGTTCTGACACTCCATGAGTACACACCTCATGTAATTTGAAATGATCATTAACAAACAATATAATTAATTAAATGTGACTGTGACTGGATTAATGAACCCCGGGCATTAGAGGGTCATGCTCCTGAGTGGCATCGTTCAAACACCCTAATATCAATACACTAAATGCAAAATATTTAATTGACATGAAAATTCCTTTCTATTTTAGGCTTTTAAAAATAAAAATCTTTTTAAGATACATGACCCTATCAATTTATGATGTGACGCAAATTAATTTTCTTGGAACTGTTTACAAATTTAGGATTATAGAAAAATGTGATTACATCTTAATTTATGCATGTATTTGGCTGTTAATTCAATGATAATGATTATAATAAACATTATTTCCTTTAGAACATAACATGTTTTTACTTATTATTTTCCTCTCCCATATATAGACTCACGATATTGTAATTATTGTTATATCTATATTTAGCGAAAATAAATTAAAAAAATTTTAATAACAAAAACATTCCTTAAAATTTTTTTAAAGAATTTTTTCATAATTTAAACCTTTTGATGAATTATTTTAATAGCGTCATAAGGAAATAATGGTATGGAAAAGAAATAGTTTTTACTCATCGGTCAACAAATTTACTATCTGTACAATAATTGTTTAGATCTTGAAAAGTTTAATTTTCGTGTGTACAGAGGGTTTTCAATAGATTCTGAGAACTTTTAAAGCTTAATTAGTAAATTAATTAAAATCCGTGTGAAGGTTACACTAAAAAAGTGATTTTTTGCTTTTTATCATTCTTAAATCCTATGACGTTTTTGTAAATTCTAATTTTCAAAAATGCGAAAATTTAAGTGAAAACATTTACACTGGAAATGATATATTTTTAAATATACAAAGTATATAAATATACAAATATATAAAAGTATATCACCCGAATCGATAAAATTATTTTAAATTATAAATACCTTTTAAGTCATATTAATTTTCTTCATTTTGAAAAATTTAAAAATATTTTGCTAATTATTGATGAATCATTAAAAAATAACTGAATTTTTTTCAATGTTTAGCATAATTGACTTTAAATTGAATAAATCCAATAATGGTTTTCTAATATTTGACGTAATTATGGTTACATAATTATAATATTTCGACTTTTTCTGAAATTCTCTAGAAAATTGTAAATGCATCACTTGAGATTAATTTTTCTCGGAACTCATTTCGAAATGTTATAAATTAATGAATAAATAATGTTATATTGAAGTTTAAGGGCGTGTCAAGAAATATATATTTAAAACCAATTATTAGTAAATTGACAAAAATCGGTCGAATTGAAAATCGCTAATTTAAATGTCTATTTTCAGAAAAAATAAACTTATTATGATTGATTCTAATGTATTACTAATTTAAAAATCACATGATATTTAAAAATATGTAATTTTTGAAATCAATATGTTTGTTATGAAAATAGTGGTTTTTTTTAATGTGAGACCGGTTTTACAACTAAAAGCATGATACTTTCAAGTTTAAGCAGTGAATTTTCAATATGTGTTATTAAGGATTTACATATAAAAATCTTTTTAGTGTAATATTTCATGTAATTTTACAAAAATTACAGTAAAATTGTAAAATATATTTTGTATTTTAACGAAATGCTTAAATATCACCATCACTTTTCAGAGCTGACATCAACAGCCTGAAATTTTGGTTTAAAATACTGTAAATTATTAATTTTTGCACGTGTTTTTAAATTAATATTAATTATAATTATGCAAATTAATAAATTTAAACAAATAAATTAATTACTTATGTATGTAATACGTGCGTTTATACATACACATTTTGAAAATTAATTGGACTTTGGTGCATGACTCCGCCTTTAGTTTGAAAATTCACTGTTTAAACTTGAAAGTATCATGAATTTAGTTGTAAATGCATTTTGTACGTGCTCATTACTAAAATATAAATAATGAACATTCTGTTAGTCCATCATTGCTTTGGTCGGTGAAGAAAAAACTAACTTTTTCAATCTTTAATAAACTTACAAGGAAAATATTAAAAATTACTATATTGGTTGAAAAACTTAGATTTATCTATAATTTATTTTAACTGTACAGAGGCAATACTAGCGAATTTGGTCATATCTTTTCTTTGTCAATTCTATTTTTTAATAATTTCCTTGCATAAAGTGAACATGAAAATATTGGACTGATTGTACATTGTTTTAAATATTAAGGTCCGGTCTTATTTGGAAGTTCATAAAGATAATTTCACGGTCTTTAGTCGATTTATAAATGTTGAGCTAATTTATTAGAAACTCCACACTATAAATAACATAAGAGAGATGTTAGAAATTCAATTAATATATAGCAGAAAATGAATTAAAATTAAGTAAAAAATCCCGAAATCACATATCTTCATCCGAGTCGAGTGCCGTTCTTCTTCTGTCATACTAAAGATATAAAATATTAATTATTAAATATTATTTTTTCATTACATTTTTCGTGTTAAATTATTTTAAATAAATCAACGTGATTATTATTATGACAGTGAAAGTGTGGAAATATTACTCTGTACAAAATATACTCACCGTAACTTTAGTTTCTCGTGATGTCTGTTCACTGACTTTTTCGAGGAGTCCAATTAAATCAGATTCTGACAGCTGAAAGTGTATATGATAATTGTTTAGAAAATGCCATATTAAAAGATTATCATTGCAAAATGTGTATAAAATTTCTATTTGATACACATAAACCTCCATAACTTGAACATATTGTGGTCCAAAATTTTTGTTTAAGATAAGGATGTTTTTAAGTTATAGAAGTTTTTGAGTCATAGAGATTTATAATGTAAATAAATAAAATCGAATCTCGAAAAACTGTTCGAGTTATAGAGGTTTATTGAGGTTTGAGGTGTCTGTATTTGATAATTACAATTAAATACTTGAAAATGGTTCAAAATTCTAAATAAAAGTTGTATAATCATAGGGATAATCGCCTAAATCAATACCTTTCCTTTAAACACTCCCATACGTGCATTGTTAATCAACAGATTTTCAACCATTTTAGCCTTTTCAGGTTTTGCCACTGAAAGAGTACTCACTTCACAAGAGATAAATCATTTTAATACCATTTAATTATTCTATTATTGCAAAACTGAGATATCATTTGTCTCAAGTAAAATCATATTTATGCAAAAATACGACATTTTCAGATATAAACAAATTAATGACGCGACATTTAATATCTCAATTCTGTAAATACATATGCATTGTAACACGTGTAACACGTGCAACAGTACAGACATACGTCGCGCTCTCGCCTCTTGACTCAACACCTGTGACAATATATTATTACGGAACTCATGTTCTTTCGCTTCTTTTTCCCCATCATTTTGTGGCTAAAAATTATAAGAAAATAATTAAAATAATTAAATTTTCATATATAATTTCTAAAATAAATGTATGAAATTCCATGATTCACCTGTTTATTTCCGTACTGATTCTGTAACTGCTGCAATCGTTTCGCTCTCAGTTCTTCTAATTCTGCGTCATCCGACATCATTAATGTTAATTAATTATATATTTAATATTTTAATTATAAATTATAACACTAATTTTTCATGTGATTTTGTTAATGATCATAAACAATTCATATGACATGTGATGTGAAATTTAATGATTACATTCAACCGATGGCGGCACTTTCAGATGTGAATTTAGTACAATAAATGCAATTCATTCATAACTTTAGTTAAAAGTTTTGTATAATTAAATTTATTAAAAAACAATTAATATTTACTATTATTATATACAATTTTAAATAATAATTTACAATTACTATTTTTTGAGTATTTAATTTTAAAAAATGCATTTTAATGTATATTAAACATCACTGACAGAGAACTTTGATTTGTACTACGATATGATGCATCATGTGTAAAAGTATTATGTTATTTGTAAATATCTGCATCATTATGACGCAGAAAAGTTCAGTGTCATTAAAAAAAAGTCAATTGAGTCATATATTCTCTAATTTCTAATGAATTATTTGATTCATTAAAAATCAAATGTGTTCTTAGCTTATCTCTTATATAATATATCTTATATCATAGTTTATTTCAAATTTAACAAACATATTGAATTACGTATTCTCTTTCCTTCCGACACATGTAATTTACATAACTTTTCTATTGATTTACGTTAATGTTCTAAAAAATATATCTAAAATTCAATTGAATTATCATTTATGACGCGTGAGTGCAGTGCTAAAGCGTAAGTGCACGTTCAGAGTGACGCAAATTTTTTTATTTAGTATTTCCTCACAAATTTTTAAATAAATATTTATTATATATTAAATTAAATTATACATTTATTTTATATCATAAAATATATAATTTAAATTAAAAGTTTTATATATCATAATGATGGTCCCATTATCTATTTCATTATTTGCATTGCAATTGAGTCAATCGATAGAATAAATAAAATAATTTATTATCCTTTTCTTAATATTAATAATCACAATCCATATCTATAACTCTAAAGCACTTTAGCTTATTAATTACGTAAATGCAGAGTTTGGAACTTAAGTTTATAGTTATATTGAATATGTTTGTAACAATATTCACCATGAACTATCGAAATTATAAGCGAAAGAAACAGAGATAATTCAAATATGATAATAGAATAATACGATTATAATGGGTGTGCTATTAATTGGCATCATTTTTTAAAATCAAAAATTTACATAAAAACTTAGATTTTTATTTATTTTTTCTCCATATACAGTACCTATTCGATTTTGTAGAATTGAAATAATTGAAAAACTTCCATGAAAAAATTGAATAATTTTAACATTGAACCTTATAATATAGGGAGGGACAAATTGTGTCACAAAATCTTAAATTAAATTATGGATGCAATTGATTTATGATATGTCATTTCCTAAAGATATTAAATTTTTCAGATGAATGCTTAAATAATAAAAATTAAAAAACCAATTAATAATTGAGTAGATGCATGAGTGACTTATATATTCTTCAATCGCTCCGCATTAAAAGACATAATTTATTTAGTTATTGAAAAAATGTTAAAAGTATAGCATATAATAGGATTTTAATCAAATGTGTGGTGAAAATGGATATATTTATAATCTGTTTTTATCATTATTTTTCTATATCATAAAAAATAATTTTTAATAAAGCAATTCAATAAAATTTAAGAATACTTATATTTAAAAATGTATTTTTCAATCCCATCCTTGAATGTTCTGGATGAAATATGACAAATTTATATTTTGTCCCGGGAAGTCCAGGGCACTAAGAAAAATTTTTTCAATTTGTCCCGGAATCATTGTCATGAAAGTTGGTCACCTTAAACATGAAGCGCGAAGTGGAAAAAAATTTGAACATATTTTACATTAAATAATAAAATTTGATCTATTTTTATTCGGAACAATCAAAAAATATATATAACCCTTTATCTACATGTTCTCGATTATTAATTGATTTTTTTATTTTTATTACTTAAGCACTCACCTGAAAAATTTAATAACTTTAGGAAATAGCATATCATAAATCAATTGAATCTCTAAATAATTTACTTTAATTGTCATAATTGTATCATTGCGTGCGTATTCTAAATATTAATTTATTTGTTTTACATTGTATCTGCGAAACATTTGAACTTTAATGCCAGCAACAAATTAAAAATTATTATTATTATTAATTAAGCGCCTATAAAAGACAAATCACAACGACACACGCTATTTAATTATTATCTGAATATGATAAGAGACAATTCGTTTATCGCAATGTTATTTCAGTACTCCATAATTCATTCAAAGAGAAGTGAAACTCGAATATTTCATACTCAAGGGTCGGAGCACTTTCAAATTTATATATTTCATGTTTAAAAATCTTCTCTGAAATGTGAATATATTCTCATTAAAGTGCAAAAATGGAAGATTTAAGAACTTTTATAACTTCAGGCGTTCGTAATGTTTTAGCAATAATTAAATTTTCCATAATTTGGTTATTTGCAACTCTATCAAATGATTTCACCGTTAAATACATCATCGATAAAACTTATAAATTGATTTGTCATATAAAAATACGTAAGAAAATGATAATTTTGTATTTATTTTAGGATTATTTGATTATTCTTATTTTTAATGAAAGGGGTAAATAATACTGAAACTAAAAGACGTGTGATACTCGAATGGGTTAGGAATAGAGTCGGAGAAAAATATGCGCCTAAAAATTTTGGAGACGATTGGAAAGACGGTATCACTCTCTGCGCCTTAATTGAGCATATAATTCCCGGGAATTGTCCGCGATATGATTTACTTCAGGCCAAACAGGGAATTGACAATATTAATTTAGGCCTTTCGCTTATCAGGAAATGTTTTAATTTCGAACCGGTATTATCATTATACTATTTTTATACAATTATATACAATTTATATACAATTATATACAATTTATATACTATGTATGTATGTTAAATTAGTAAGGATATTATTGTATTTCAGATAATTGATGCTCAATCAATTTACAATTGCACTGCTGATGCAGAATTAGTTTATCTCCTCTCACGTTTGAAATTAGCATCTGCAAAATTGATCATGAAAAATGCTTTAAAACGTCCAATGATTAGCGTTAATGATACACCCGATGAAAGTAAACCTGAGACTGAATTTCGTAAAGAAGAAGAATGCTTTGCAAAAGGTATGGGATTAATATTGGCCGTTCGTGGCCGAAGGGCGTGTTTTAACATATTCTGCAGACCCAATGTAAAGCTCAATTTAATGATTGAGATTATCGGTCCGAACAATTCAATGTGCAGTGAGAAGATCATAAGTCACATACCGAAAAAACGTAATTTGGAGAACACTAAAACATCAATGACTGCATTAATAGAGGAAAATACTAATAATTCTGTCAAAGAAATAAGAAAAGCATCCGATGATCACAGTTTAAAAATCCCTTTTAATTATGAAGTTTTTCAAAATAAAATATCAGTCACTTATATCCCAATTGCCACGGGAAAACACAAATTGAGTATCATTTGGCAGGGACAGCATATAATGAAAAGTCCTTATACTGTAATTGTTGACGATTCCAATGAAATCGCTGATTTCGATTCCTCTTCATTATCGAAAAAATTAACTTCGACATTACCATTGAATAATATTGGAAATAATGAAGAAATTACAGCACTTTTAAATAATGGAATGATCATCAAAAGTAAAAGAATTATAAAGAAAACGATCGTTTCTAAAGGTAAAGAAAGAGGGGTATTCGTTGATAATAAAAGCAAAAGCAGTTCAAGTGAATGCTCAGAATTAACTAATGATGAAAGTATAATTAATCAACCGAAAGCTGAAGAGGAATTTAATGAAAATTTATTACAAAATAATGATACAGAAATTGGATTAAATGATGATAATCAATTAAATAACAAAGAGAATGGGATTTTTTCAAATAATAAAGATGAAGAAAATAATAATGAATCGAATAAAATTAATGCCAATGAAATTGAGAGTGATATTAACGTTAATCATATAGAAGAAGAACCAATAATTGTATCAGTGAAGAGTTACGAATTGGAGAATGTCAATAAAAATGAAGAACAATCATATGCATCCGTAAATGGAACAGAACATGAAACTAATGAATCGAATTCGGTGCTGACGAATAAAGATAAAGAAATGATCGATAATGACATTGCCAAATGTTACTTAAATAGTACATCATTTCTTCCCGTTAGTAATATGATTGAACGATGGGAGACAGCGCTGTATAATGAGAGACGCGAAATAAATTATAATAGAAATAAGATAAAGAGACTCAATAGTCAATTGGTCAAATCACGGAGAAAGATGTTCGAAGAACGCGATACTAAGAGTTTCAATGATCATGAGGATTTGTTCGGTGCAAATCCAAAAAGAATGACATCACAATTTAGTATCAGTGATACGAAACAATTTTGGGAGGAATTAACGTCAAAAGGCATTCGTACAGAACATACAAAAATGACTGATGATTGTGGTAATTAAATAACAAACATTTCTGCAATTTTATCTTTTTGTTTGTGTCATATTTCTTTAGATTATACTGATTCATTTGTTCGTGACAATTCAGACATTAATGCAAAGCAAATGGATAAGGAACGTCAATTCCAAGGTAATGACAATGACAAAGAGCATCATCCAAATCTCTCGATATTAATGAGTAATGAGATTCTTGACCGTCCCAAACAAACTGATATCCTTCGATTGAATTTCTTGTCCGTATCTACACCTAAAAGTCCGGAATCACACACGGACAGTGGTATTTCTTTGGAACAATTTTTCCATTATGATATTGAAAAGTCACTTCCGACTCAAAGCAGATTAACTCTAATGAAAAGCAACAGTTATCCTCAACTGAATCAAATAAAAAATTTCAATTTTAAAGATTCTGAGGATTCCATTTTTGATTTAAACAAAACGCATGATATTAAACCATCATCCAAAAGTATCGGTGATATCACATTGAGTATCGGGGGACATTACATCGACGATGAAATCCCCGATTACGCATCACTGTATTTGGGTGATTATGTTTCGTTTTCGGGATTATTAAACACTGACAAACCTAAGACATTTTGTGATATTCAAATGCATGACCAATTAAATTCAGCACAAACAAATCAAACAAATGATGACATTCATCCTGATAAATGCCAAATCTTTGGTGCGGGTTTATACTATGGTCAAGTGGCGGTTAAGAATCATTTTCTTGTAATTAGTACAGTTAAACTTTTTTATTAATATTTTAGGTTTTTTAATTTTTCAGGTTTCAACCAAATCTGCCGGTAAAAGTTTTCTCGTCGTGGGAATTCAGGGGGCAGAATTGGATGATGTTACCGAAGTTGTTGTGACTTATATCGGAGAGAATACTTATGAGGTTATGTATGAAGTGACACGACCGGGATATTACTTGATATTTGTTAAATGGGGGGATGAGAATATCCCCGACAGTCCATTCATTTGTAAAGTGACATATTAATTTTTTGTATGCTTAACTCTTGTGAACATATACATATGGGGCCAAATGATTTCCTTTATACTCCTAAGTAGAGAACGGTAGTCCTTCCCACATAAGCATATACATGAGACAATTTTTAACTATTGTTAGTAATAATTAAGGCCGAAGGATTCATGCCAAATAAAAGCGGTCACATTAAATAATACAATATTTTTAATTATTAGTAGTAATAGTTCATTATTGTTCGTAGGATCTCTATATAAAGAACTAGGGTGACCAACCCGTTAGGGCATAATTCCTTTGACCTTAGTAATAATCTATTTGAAAGAAATGCTACAACAAATTATGTCGATTATTACATTAATCAGTTCTTATTTAAAATATAAGAATAGAGTGAATTTGCGTTATTTATTAGCTTGAAATTTTGCATCTGTTACTATAGCAACAATTATTTTGTGGAACTGTGAGAAAATTTACCGTTCCTTACTCAAAAGTAAATTCAAATAACAATTCTCAATGAGATATTCATTGAGATAAAAAAAATTGTGTCATATGCGTGTTTATATGGGGGTTTAAAACAGTGGAATGTTATCATGACAAAAATGGGGCGATTTGCATGACCATATTTATATACTCGAGTTATACAATGTAATGTTTTAGAATTGTTATTATCAGTGATTAAAAACAATGTAATGAATTTTATGAAATACTATTTAATCGACAACATTGTTAATCGATTATATTACTATTTTTATTGGAGTTTCGGTGTTAGAAAATTCGACAATTAATTGTATCTTAATTATCAATGACAAAAAACTACAGAGTGACCCATATAAAACTTTCAATCTCCGCATCAAAACAGATCAAATTTTATTCAATGTTAAAGGTGTTCAAAATGTTATTCGTTTAATTTACACATGAGGATTGACAATATTGTGGGCCCCACACTAGAGTAAACAAAAATTCATTTCCGCCAATCAGAAGCAGAATTTATTTCTCTCACGTGAACTCAAAGTGCTTATAGAAAATTTAATCCGCAGCATTCCTCAAGAAAAAGTCACGTGTTTTTCAAAACATGAAGAGTAGGGTTGAATTGTGCATATAAATGAAAGGCAATTATTTTAAACATATTTGTTGTTGAATAAAATTTGATCTGTTTTGATGCGGAGATTGAAAGTTTTATATGGGTCACTCTGTACTCATGAATTAAGCATTTATCATCGACAGTTTCCATTAAGAGTAACATTGAGATTCCAAAATAATATAAATTAATGACTCACTTAAATGATGCACCACAAATAAAGATAAATGTATTTTTGATAACACTTATTTGATATAAGAGTTGATAATAAAGGAAAATAACACATACGGTAGAAAAGTAAATAAAACAGATAATAGTGAAAATATTTCAATTAAATGAGATGTTTTATTTTTAAAATGATTTAAATTAATTTTAAGTTATTTTTGTTGAAATGTCACTTCAAAATATAAATTTCAAAAATATTCCAAAATTTGGTATAATCTGTGCTCAAATTTCTTCGATACTTTTTTCTCTTCAATCATTATGTATAAAATTGACTCCTGAAATATTTCCTTTGGAAATATTTGGAATTTGGTAATTAATTAATTTTTAGACTCAAATAAATATATATAATGAATAATTTAATTATAATCTTTGAATAGCTCAATAATTCAGGCGGTATTTTATTCAGTAATTGTGGTGATAAACAAAGATCCATTATTTGGAAATCCGAATGAACGAATATATTTAATTTTGAGGTATTTGAA
>LBFL01010227.1:0-14872 GCA_000988845.1 Hypochthonius rufulus
CACTAAAATTACTTTTTCATTATTACCGATGAAAACAAAATTTAAGTGGCATTAGTGTGTGTTAAAAGAGCCTCAAATGTGAGTGAGAGTTTAAGTTGCAGAGGTTTATGTGTAATTTATCTGTACCCGTAATTTTCGTATAGAAATAAAAAAGTTAAACTCAAGCAAAAGACTAAAGCCTAAATTAAGATCTACAAATAAAGGTTAAAATTTTCGATTAAAAAAAGATTTCTATAGATTAATACTTTTAAAAAATGATCAACCATAACATGCAAAGCATAAGTATTGCACGGAAGTAAATACAAAGGGGTAGAAAAAGTAATTTAAATTTATTGTTAATTATGCTTTCATAATTAACAGTTTATATGAAAGTTAATAATAGTCATTTAAAATGAATTATCGTGAATTAAAAGACACAAAAAGTTAAATGAAATTAAAATTAATTTTCACGAAACAATTGCCTTTTTTGTTTGATATGCTTTATGAATGCTCATGTGTTTGGATATGGTTAAATATTAGTAGAATTAATGTGTAAATTTAATATGTTAGTAGCGATACAATTAAATTAATTAGTAATTTACATTATGTATATTGTACCTAATATATTGGCAAACGTTATGATATTAGTTAAACGCGTGTTAATAATAAATGCACGATCATCACGTGTAATGATATTCAATGATAAGTGCCTCATCATCGTCATCATCTTCAGCTGCGATTAATGAAAGAGGAAAAAAGTGTTAATTATTAATTAATGCATAAAAGTTTTTCTGTTCTTTTTGTGGGAATGAAAATATATTTATGTTTAAAAATAAAACATAAATTTTGAATGAAAATAAAAGGTGTGATGAGAAATGAAATAAAATATTTTCTGTAATAAAAATAAATTAACAAAAAAAATATAATCATTAATAAATTATGGGATTTCAAATTAAATTCACGTCATAATTGCAAAGAAAATAATAATCGCGGATAAACAAATTTTTTCATTGCGAAAGATCATTATCGAGCATTATGTGTTCAATTAATTAATTGATCATTTTGTTCGATTAGAATTAAATAATCTCAAAATAATAAAATACTGAATCATTATGACATATATAAATACATGTACTAATATAGTCGATTCTCGATTTATGTCCAGAGAAAAGTCTCAGTAAACGAGACATAAATGTAAATTGGACATAATAAGATACGTATTTTAATGCAAAAGTAAAAATTTCAAAATGTGAAGATATAAAAAAACATAAAATTAGGAGGACATAAATCGAGACGACTGTATATTCAGAAATGATCCGATACAAAAAAACTTCCATAAGATGATTATTAATATATTTCATAATGTGAATCTCATATTTCATTTCATAATATAGTGAAAACCCTTTTAATGTGAACAAATAATTTTGGTCGAAATATATTCATATTATGGAAGGCTTTGTGAATCAATAAATCACAATCTCTTAATAAAGTACATGAATTATAAAAGTCAAATAAATCAGTATATTGCAACAGCATTTCATCGGCGTAAAAATTGCAATTTTTAAAATTAATTAATTGGTTAATTAATTAGTCAATTAATTAAATCACATGACATCGACAAAGAATTCGCAGGGATTGCCCATGGCCATACGAAAGGACTGTCGACTCCCGCCGATCTCTGATGATACTGAATCTAAATGTCCAGTTACGGTGTCACGTGTCGTTGTACTGGCAGTGGTCACCGAATGATTTGAGTTCGATGATCCACACGCTGATTGATTTGAATGGTCACTTCCGTCAGTAATGACAGCATTATTATGATTATGATGATTATGCATACGTTGAGCCTGAAGCATATCACCATTGGTTTTGATATGGTGCAACGATTGCTGTATTGGTATGGGTCCACTCCGTTGGCTCATCTCATCGGGATCTGATGATGCACCGGGACTCGCCGATTGACGCTCTCCCATTAGGGTCACTTCGTTTAAGGGTAGACCCACGGATGCGCCTGATTTTAGAAAACATGAGAAATATTTTTTATAAATGATATTCTTTTGCGTTCAGAATTAAATCTTTGAGAAGTTTTACGATATCTAAATTTTAATTGAATTTAACTAAAACTTAATAAAGTTCAAAGTTAATAAAAAATATTTTATCATTGTACACAAAAACCTCCATAACTCGAACAAATAGTGGTCAAAAAATATTTTGTTGCAGATAAGGCTTTCGAGTTATAGAGGTTTTTCATAATGCATATGTATTCAAGTCTCGAGAATTTGTTCAAGTTATAGAAAATTTCAAGATACAAGAAGTTCAAACTACGGAGGTTTTTGTTCAGTATGTAAACTCTAATACAGTGATTAAGAATAAGTTTGAGAATATGTTCATGTTATAAAGGATTTTACGCAATGTTAAAAATTTCAAACAATTACCTGAACCGCTATGAACACTTCCACTTTCATTTCTCAATGGATTCGCCCCGAACATTCCATAATTATTCCATTCGCCACCACCGGTCGATCCGATTCCGCTACCGGACCACGGACCAAGAAACGGTACCGTCGGATGCGGCGGAAGATATTGTCCCGTATATGCGGGAATCTGTGGCATTAACCATGGCGATGGTGAATCATTTGGCGGTGGAATATGATCGATATTAACATCATCATTTCCATCAGAACCCACTTTAAGAGATGCGATTCCTCCGCACAGAATCAACTCACCGAATACATAATAACACTGTTCGGAGAATGAATTTTTACTGACGGTATGTTTAATATAACCCAATTTAAGCATATGATTGGCAAATTTCCGCGCCTCTCTCCTGTCCTGAAACCCCTGCACGTGACCGTAGAGCCAATCGACGACGTCCGAACCGATGAATGCATTAGGAATAGTGATTTTTAACCACATACGGTCACGAACGTCTAAACCCGAATCAGTAGCGGCCATTGATTTAGCAATTGTCATTATGTCCATGTCTATAGATAATTGTGATGCGTCCATTATTAATTGACGTTCCGTTTCGGGTATTGATGATGTGATTGATGATGATGTCGATGTGAGAGTTGATACTGACGGGGGTCTTAAAGGATAGTCTTGAGCTGTGTCATTAAATTAATTATAAAATTTTTAAAAATATTTTACAATAATTAACTGCTAAAAATAGTAAAATTAAATAAATTGAAATGTTCATTTAATTAAAAAAATTAATAGTCATGTAAATTTGAATAAATTTGATACTATAAATGAGTTTGAATGTCAAAACTGTATATGAAATTTCACTTAAATATGATTATTTAAATCAGCATGATAATGATAATGATAATGCGCTTAAAAAGAAATACATATAAATCTCTCTATCGTAAAGATAATGCATTTGAATACTTTTGTTTATAATTGAAGATTTTACGTTATAGAAAGTTTACGTCAAAAATGTAATAAATCTTAATTATAGTTACAATTATTTTGCTACACTAAAATCTCTATAAATGAAAAAGTGCTATTAATTTAAATTCTAGTTACAGATTCCGTTTCTTAAAATTAAAATTATAAAATTTCGTACACTTAACCCTCTTCGACGTAAACATATTGAAGCGGAAATTTTTGTTTGCAATAGAGAGATTTTACATTACATAGACATTGTATAGACACTGGAATAGCAATGATTTTATTACTCAGGTAAAGAATTTATATATTTTTATTTACTTAATAGAGGTTATTTACGTTAGAGATTTATTTGCTTTTTTAAAAACTCACCCCCAAATTGATTAGCACGTGCGGCCTCAGTATGCGCAACCCAAGCACCGGGATCAATCGGTCGCACAGGTTCAGTACGTGGTATGGTGAAATATCCTTTGGGATTCGGGTCCCAACATTTAGCGACGACCAATTTAATTGGTCCCGGTTTTTGTACCGCTTCCCTCAGGACCCGAACGGCGTCATCATTTGACATATTTTCAAAATTCGCATCATTCACCTGTAATATCATATCCCCCGGTTCAATGCGACCGTCGAGTGCGACGGCACCGCCTTTCATTATAGAACCAACATATATGCCACCATCGCCCCCCTTATTGCTTTGACCGACAATTGATATCCCCAAAAAGTTAACACTGTCCAAGTTTAACGTCACCGTTATTATGTTCAATGACATTGTACTTTCGGTTATCGAACTAATGGATGATGTCTATAAATATATAGAATAATTATGTTCATTTTACAGAATTTTCACTATAACAATCATACTCTGCTCATTGCGGGCATACGGTGTCTCCGCCGTCTCCGACGATGTCGTCTTTCATTAATACGCGATACGCTCGTTTCATCAGTTGTCGTGGAAATTCGCGATGTGATATCATCACCGTCATCATCATCATCATCTGAATCAATGAATGATGTCGTATCGATATCTGACGTCATTAATGATGACTCATCACATCGCATCGGACGATGCTGGTTATGGTGGTGATGTAAATGATTATGATGGGGATGATGTTCTGGAGTCCGATTGACACCGACAGACGGTTTATGGTAATTACGGTGACGCGGACCTTAAAATTCAATAATTTAGGGTATAATATCACACATAAAGGAGGTTTTAAAATACATTATATTAGTGTAAATCAAAACTTTTATTAACATTTAACTCCGTGGGTTAATGTTTTAACCTAAACTTTAACTTTAGTTTAAATTACTTAATTTAACCTTTTTTCAATGTGTTACTACTGTTAATGGTTAACTTATGGATAAACCAAATTAACTTTAACCTTTATATTAACCTTAAGGTTAAAGTTATTTCTTGATCTTAACTCTAAGGTTAGCCTAAAGTTTAATATAATTATAATTAAATAATTATTATATATCATTGCATTAGACTATACTCACTTTGTACATGATCATTCCCTCCGCGCCGTGAACTTATAATAGAATCCGTTTCGGTGCATGTACTGTCCCCGCAATGGTCAATCCCCATACCGTGAAACGACGGCGGTCGTGACTCACCGATCACACCCAAACGTTCGTGTGGTATTGACCCGTGACGTGAATGCGTTACCATATCTGACCTCTGAGTTGACATATCTGTACATTGGGAATTCGTGTCACTGATGTTAGAACCATCGGCAGTCACCAACTGATGGATGTGAATTGTATGAAAATACATATAAAAAACATTAATACATTTTAAAAAATAAAACTAAAACTTAAAATATACAAAAGTATTTAGAACTTTTAACATTTTGTAAGAACACAATCGAAACATGTCGCAAAACAATACATGTAACATCAGTTTATGTCACGACATAATATGACTTTAATATTAAAATATTAAATAAGTTATATTTTATAATAAATAAATGATAATGCATAATTCATGGTGAGTAAAAATGCGCATTTAAAAAACATAAATGCATAAATTGAATATATTAAAGAATAAATAATAAATGCACATAAACAATTATATCGTAAACATATTGGGGTTGAAAATTTTGTTTAAGATAAAGAGGTAAAGATTTATATAATTCGGGTCAAAAAATAATGTTTACGTTATAATGATTTACATTATAGAAGTTTATGCGTAAACAAAATCATTCATAACCCCTAAACCTTCAATAAATTGAATTCTTCATAAACGTAAACAGATTCTAACACATTAATAATGTAACATTATATATGAAACTCAATATCGTGAATACATTTTTAAAAAATCTCCTAAAAACATGAATTAACTGATTACGTGATATGTTGACATTATAGAAGTTTATAAATATATAAAATCTAATGGTAAATATGCATACCCACGCGACGACTCTCCCCTTGAAAATCGGTAATTTCCCGGAATCATCGCAAATTTCCTCTTTAACGACACCGAAATCATCGTCATGCGACTTAAAGAAATACTTATAATTCGGGCGCGGAACGGATAATAATGATTTAAAATCTCCTAATGTTATGTCTTTCGGCGGTACATTTATTTTCACTAAATATGGTGTTTCTTCATCATCGATGTGATATATTATTTTTGTTTCGTCCGGATTCTGATTCATCATCATCATCATCATTATATTTTTTTATTGTGTAACAATTGTTGTTACACAAATATGATTTTTTGATTAATAAATTATGTAAAAATTGAATTAAAAAATATATATAAATTCATATTTGAATCACACAATTCATATATTTATATATTTAATATATATACACACACATTTTACTTGTGATGTGATGAATTTAATGGCGGATGTCATTATATTTTGTCATTTTGTGTCGTCACAATGTCGTTGCTATGGTAATGAAATATATATTTTAAATAAATAACGTCAATAAATTTTATAATGATGAAACTAAAATTTTTCATAAACAGTTTAAGTAAATATAAACTTCTTTAACATTAATATAATTTAATTAATATTTTTTTGTTCACGTAATTGAAATTTTAACAGTAAAAAGTTTCATTATAATGAAAATATATGAAATAAGACAATTATAAGAATTTACAAAATATAAGAGTTTAACATACACTTAAACCTTTGTATGGAAAGCATAATGCGGTTGAAAACTTTGCATTTATTAAAGAAGATTTTACGTTAAAAAGAGGTTTAAGTAACATATTTATTCAATTTTGCTCATGACATTTGTTTACGTTATAGAGGTTATTTGCATAATTTTGCATTTTTGAAGAGTTTACTTTAGTAAAGAAATTTATGTACACATATAAACTTCTCTACGCCAAACATATTGTAGCGTAAATGTTTAAAATAAAGAAGTTTTTTACATTACATAAGTTCAAATACCATAAGTAATTCGAATCTAAAAATTTGTTTATATTAGAGACGTTTGAATGTATTCATTTTGTTTATAAATAAAATTAATTTACGTAATTAATGAATGGATAATGCGTGCAATAAACAGATATTTATTTGTATTTTTAATCATTTTAATTTTATTAATTATTTATTTACATTTAATACGCTATTATCATGTATCACAACAGACAAATCACGTGACAAAACGCCGATCCTATTTAAGTGATTCGCCACCACCGCAGGCATTAACAAAACAGTCATATAAATGTTCACTTCAAACGTGTGTCGAACATATACAGAGATGCACTGAATCATTACGTATTTATATTATAACAGAACCATCATCATCATCATCAATAACTCCATTATTTAAATCAATAATTAATTCAATACGTGAATCACGGTTCTATGAGCCAAACGCGTCACGCGCGTGTCTATTAATTGACGCATCCCGTGATACCTTAGATCGCGATCCTCTATCAGTACATTTTCGTCGTATTCATTCACTACCCAATGATGGTCAATCGTATATTGTATTTAATTTATTCTCCGGAAGGTAATTACACATAAACCCCTCTAACGTGAACCCTCTCTAATGTGAATAATCCCTTTAACGTAAATAAGTTCTTAAACTTGAATCGTATAAACCTTTATTATTTAAACCGTTATAACGTAAAATCTTCTCTATGATAAACAAAAATTTCCACAATATGGTCACGTTATGGTCACGTTATGGTCACGTTAGAGGGATTTAAGTGAATGTTAATTTTAAAAAGTCACATGAATTCAAATATATATTCTCTATCATAAGTTGGCCATCATATGATGAACGAGATTTAAGTGGATTCACAGCATCACGTGCCATTCACGTGCGTGCATCGGCATCAATTGATACGTATCGAAAGGATTATGATATTTCACTGCCGCTGTTTTCGCGTGATCATTACGAACGCGGAAATACAATATCAACAGATGTAAATTGCGTAATTTTATTGTAAATAAACCTCTGTAACGTGAACAGATTTCTTAAGAACCGATTCTATAGATTTTCATTATTTAAAAAAACTTTTGTATTGGAAATTCCTTAACATAAATTTAAACTTAATGAGTTGTAATACGTTTACGTTATAGAGATTTGTATGTATTAACATTATAGATATAATTTAATGAGTGTATTGTAATTTTAGAATCATAATCAATATTCGGAACATAAACATTTATTAGTATTTAAAGGAAAAAGATATACGTGAGTATATAGATATATACAGTCAATTCTCAATTTATGTCCCACAACGGCTTTCAAAAAATAAGATATAAATGTAAATCGGACATATAAAAAAATAACAGTATTTTAGATCAAAAGTGAAAAGTTTCAAATTTGTAAAATTTCAAAATTCGGGGACATAAATTGAAAGTCGACTGTATATAACTGTAATAATAATATGTATAAATTAATATCTAAAAACACGTGTGAATCACGTGATAATTGAATTATAGATATGGAATCGGTTCTGAAACCCGAAATTCATTGCATCATTTACACTCCCCTAACGATGGTATCGTCATATTAACGACGTGTAAACACGGAAAACGCAATCATCGCGATGATCGATGCGAATACGATGATCAAAAATATGATGAGTTAATAATGATTACAATTGACTCTATTTATGTCCTGCGACGGGCCTCAGAAAAAATGAGATATTAATGTAAAGCGGATATAAAAATAAAAGTATTTCAAAGTAAAAGTGAAAAGTGTTTTTCAAAACACACTCTATTTATGTTCCCCTACTTTTATGTTTTTTCTCGATTTATGTTCGCATATTTTCAAATCGCTTTTCATTTTTACATTAAAATATCTTTCTATTTATGTCTGATTTTCAATTATATTCTATTTTTCTGAGTTCCGTCGTGAGACATAAATAGAGATTTGAGTGTAGAAAAAATGACATAAAATTAGGCAGACATAAATAGAGAATCGACTGTATTAATAAAAAAAAATAATTCTAACATTTTAATAATCAAAAGTAAAATGATAATAAATATGTATTTTTATATTTATATTAATATTTCTATATTTGAATTAATTAGTTATGATTATGCATCACTAATGGGTAATTCCACATATTGTTTATGTCCGCGCGGACGTCGTTTATCATCATTTCGATTTTTGGAGTCATTAAAATTCGGGTGCATTCCGATTGTACTCTCCAATCGTTGGATTTTACCATTTTCCGATATAATCGATTGGAGTTCAGCGTCAATACGTTTTGATGAACGATCACTGTTTTCGATCGCCGATTCAATCGCATCGATTCCGATACATAAACGATTGATGATGCGACATAATGCATTACGTATTTACGATACGGTAATTGTATTTATTTTTTTCATAAATTAGTTTCTAATTAATTAATACTTTAGTATTTCTCATCAATTGAAAGGATAACATTAACAGCATTAACAATAATTGAACAGAGAATTTTACATAAACGTGAGTAATGATTTCTTTAATTAAATTATTAATTAATATAAATTAAATATAATAATAATGATACATAATTATTAGGGTCAAATGATGTGTTTCTTTACAATTTACAACCGATACAATCATTATCATCAAATTTCGATGTCATAATTATTGGTGAAAATCGTTTGTCACGTCAATTGCGTCACGTTTTACATAAACATCCGCACGTGCATCAAATTCATCGGTCATTAAATGCAACAATTGAAACGGACGCATTATTATTGATTCGTGATGATTTTCCAATTACAATTGAAGAGGTAAAATTAATTTTAAATATTTTTATTAATTATTATATTTATTATCATAGATGACATTCGGTTTTCACGTGTTTAAGCATTTTCCATCGCGAGTTATAACATTATTAGCACGTGACCATCGATTTATACGTAAATGGACATTAACGACTCAATGGAGTGATACGATTTCAACCGTAACATTCGGTGCCGTTTTTATGCATTCGTATGTTTCCATTTAAATTAACATATTTTTTAAAAAATAATATTTTCATATATTTACAGATACTTTTGGCATTCATTCATTTCTCATCATCCATTATTATCATTTACTGATTCATGTTTTGAATTAAAATTTGCATTTTTTATGTCACACGTGACACGGGAATCACCTCTAAAAATTACCCATCGTCATGTGACACGACACGTATCGGATGATGACAGTGATTGTTTAACGCAATTATTATCACAATACTCATATATGCCGCTCATTCATACACAGATACGTTTTGATCCGACACTGTTTTTAGATGCCGTTTCAGTAAAACGCAAATCATATCGTGCAATTGAATCACTTTAAAATAGGATTAATGAATGAAATGAATTTAATTACAATAATTTACTGAAATTTTTATCATTTTTAGTAAATTTTCCCGAAATATTTAAAATTTTTATTTATATATTTTATTCACGTATTTATTCATGTTCTGCATTTATATACATATGCATTTACATTTATTTATTATTATAATAAACTTTATTTACACTTTAATGTTACAGTGAATGATATAAATATTTAATTTATATCCTAAATTTAGAATATAAAATATGTTCGCATTTTTGTATAAAAACAGATTTTTTTTGTTTCATTTCGTACATCGTGTGGTAACGAATTATATATTTCGATTGCGTTAATTATAAAATTCGTGTCACAAAAGTTAATTCTATTTATGTGAATATATTAATTATTTATAAATGTAATTATCCAATTCAATTGGTATGTTTATGATTATATAAAAAACATTTTAATATTTTAATTATATTTTTAGTTTCTTTAATTATATTACTTTAAATATTATTAATGATTTAAAAATCATGAAATTGTCGTATTCAATTTGCATTTTCATGTGAATTTTCATGTCAATTTAATTACAAATGTAAATAAATAAATTATAAATGTTAATTTTATTAAATCGGAAAAATTTACTGCATTTTTAATTTGTATACACATAAGTCTTTTTAACGAGAATGATCTCTATAACGTAAACAATTTCCTAAAGCCCGAACATTCATATATTTAAACATTTGTACTGCTCTACCGTAAAAACCTCTCTATTGTTAACAAAATTTACCGTTGCAATGTCACGTTAGAGCAGTTTAATAGTTTATAAAATTCGTGCTTATATTTTGTATATTATTATTTTCAACATTTTATTTTCACTCATTTTATTTTTATTTATAACTAAATTATTATAATTTTAAACACATTATATAATATATATCATAAACATATGATCGATTTAAAGCGTAAAAATCCAAATAATTGTAAATATTAACCAAAAGGTTGAGAAAATTAAAAAATATTTTAATCAAAAAACAAGAAAAAAAATATAGAATCATAAAATATAGATAATATATAAATAATGATGATGTCAAACAAGGTAATATTGAAATGACTGTACTGAACAATGTGTTTACAAATAATTTATTATTACAAAACAATTAATGAATTATATATTAATTAAAATTTCTTTTAAATTACGCCAAAAAATTGTGATGCGACACAATTCCTTTTTTTACAATTACATGTTAACATTTTTTAAAATAATTTTGTTTTAACACAATTAATTAACATGTAAAAATAATTTTTCTAAATTTGCTTTAGATTTTTAATTTATCTACTTTATACTTTATACTAGTATGCAATGTCACATCCGCAGCACTATCGAATACAATTGATACTGAATTAATAATTTACATTTTATTAATTTCATTAGTTCCTAAGTCAGGAGATAATATATCACCTTCAATTGGAGTTAATTTACTTAATAAACTCGCATCATAATTCTTAAATAAATCTCCACTTTTATTTATTAATTCATCAAAACGATCATTCATAGATTTTTCATTTTTACTTTGAATTAATATATAAATTTTCTCAATTCCCAAACACGAAACGAGTAATTTCCAAACCAATAATTTCCCGATAAATCCGGTCGCACCCGTCATAAGAACCGTTTTCCATCGTAAAATTCGACGATCGGTAATTTATTATCAAAATCTTTAGACATTATTTCAGTTTAAACAAATTAATAAAATTTTTTTAAATATCGAATTTATTTTATTACTAAATGAATATCGCTTTTATTATCTTTAAGTAAAATTACAATTTTTTAAAGAATTCCTTTAAAACGAATAACTAAAATGTCAAATTTTGAATGTTTTTGATATAAAAATTGTATTATATTAATTATATAATATTCATGCAACAATTATCTAAATGCAATTCGTTGCAAAATACATCTGTTTGTGTATGATAAATATAATTTTCCTCATTTAACTTAATTCATTATGTATGATTCATACAGTATGATGCAAAAATATTTGATTTCCCTATCAAATAGCATCATTACAATTTATATTTCTGCATATTTATCGCAAAATACTAATTTAAATGTTTTATTCACATCCTTTGAAATTCTAAATTTATATTTAGAGTGACCAACTCATGTTACTATAATTCCGGGACAAATTTTAAAAATTTATGGATCCCCCCGGGACATTCCGAGACAAAAAATTCATAATTTTTAAATACATATATAGATGTACAATTTTATTTATTTTTAAGGAAATATTTTTTCTGCGAATTCGCAGCTTTTAATAATTATACTCTTAAATGAGGTTTCAGATTTATTTTTCTGTAATTTCTTTCCACTTTTGGAGATTCTATTTACAGTTAAATAACACGGAAACGTGTTATATTATTTTTTTTCTTAATTTAAATTAAGGAAAATTAAGCAAAAAATTAATAATCATTCAAAATAAGTGAAAAACAAGGAAATATTACCCCCGGGGGTTAAAAATTTACCCTCACCCTATACCTACCTCATTGGTCGGGTCTGATTTATTATTTAGAAACGAATTATTTTTATGATATGTATTACAATCAAAGGCCAAAAAAATATTGTGATTCCATAGAAAAGATCGAACCAATAATTAATATTACTCTTTAAACTCATGTCTCCGGTTCTATTAATTCGATTGTTAATCACTTCTTTCGGTACGCTTTTCCTGTCATAAGCTAAACCAATCCATGCACAGAAGTCAATTAATGCCGTCGCGGGATTGAAATTGTCATTCCATCCGTATTCACTCGCAGAGTAATCGTATGGAAATGCGTGATGATAGTTATGGTAACCCTCACCCATTGATGCATATACAACTGACCGATTCTCTCGTGGATTTAATGTCTTATCATAGGGCTGATTACCGTATAAATGAGCTGCTGAATTGACTAACCATGTCTGGTGCAATGAAATTATGTACCGAAAGAAATTACCGCAAATTGATGTGAATACGTTTTCACCCCAAAAATATACGGGAATTATGACCGGAATAATTCCCCAAAATATAAGTATCAGTGGAATATAAAATCGCCTCTGAAATCGTATAATAGGATCAGACCAAATATCACTCAAATCGATATTTTTTCCTTTTGTGCGAACATCCGGATGCTTCTTACATAAGAGCCAACCCATGTGTGCGAAGAAAAACCCTCTATGATAATAAATAAGTCTGCAAATTTAGTTCACGTTACAGAAAATGTAAAGTTAATTTCTGTTAACATTAAAACTTTTCTGTTTCATATCGAAATACATGAAATTTCATGTAAATTTTTATTGCATTCTAAATAAATAATTTGCATTATACTTAAACCCACTTAAACCCCTTTAATATAACCATATCGTAAAGAAAATTTTTGTTTACAATAGAAAAGTATTTAGAAGGGGGAAGGGGGTTCGCGTTAGAGAGGTTTATGTGTAATTAAAAACTCCAATACCTGTTTGAATTATGAGGATCCGCATCTGTTTCCGAATATTTATGATGCACGCGATGATCTCTGCTCCATTCATAAATATCATTTTGTAGTGCAACCGTTTGCAGAATCATTAACACTACTCTCAAAGGCCATTTTGCTTTATAACCACGATGTGCCCACAATCGATGAGCCCCCATTAATATCCCAAAACCACTCGTTAATCCGATAAACCAAAACCAAACCACAGTTTTCCAATTCGAGTCTTTGTCAATGCTCATTGAGAAACCATAAATTCCCATAATATGCAGCACTGTCATTGCAATAACATTACGCCATACGATTTCTAATTTATTTGGAGAATTCTTTTTAATTTCAACGATAGTTTTAGATTTTTCTGTAATAACATTCGATTGACTCATATGTACTTCCATTTAATCAAATTTAATGTTAATTAACAATGAATTTAAATAGTTTTAGAATCAATTGTATTTAATAAGTTTTATTCTTATATCAATTGCTGCATCAACGGTTTAGCAATTTTTTGCATAAATCTTTAAGAGAATCTTTTATTTAATTTTATTTCACTATCATAATGCGTAAAATGAAACAGCAATTATGGTACAGGCAACAATACCAATATTAATATATTTGACAATACTAATTCAATGCATTTTCCTTATTTAAAATATTTGATTATATAATAATTATATACATTATCATATTTCCTCAAAATGAATTGAATGTTTAAATATACAATTTATTTCTAATATCATCAACAAAATTTTATTATGCATTATGGGAATACATATGACTGAGATCATCTACGTAATAATCATCCTTGAGTAATGCTTATGTTATTTTCAATTCGAAATATACGAATTAAATGGAATATCATAGGTAAATCCCCACACACAAATATCATAAATTTAATACGATTTAACTATAGATTTATAGAGTAACACAAATGCTGATTGAGATTAATACTTTATTTTATAAGATATTTTTATAAAACGACTGATCTTAGCCGACAGTTTATTAATTTGAGTAATTTTGCGAATTCTCAAAATTTCATTACTGATTAACCCTTTGAGGAGCGGCTTTTTTTGAAAAAATTTTTAGTCTTCGTAAAGGGGGTTCTTCAGCACTCGATATACAGGGTGTATCACAACTAGGTCCACTTTTTACATTGAAATAACATTAAAAAAGTGAACCTAGTTATGATACACACTGTATCATCACAAGAGCATAGTAAACATCAGTAGTAGAATTTGTATCAGAA
>LBFL01010284.1:0-10405 GCA_000988845.1 Hypochthonius rufulus
ACATAAATTCAAAATATACTCTCAACTATTGGTTGGACTATTGCATGGATTCATAATTTTACTATGGACAATTATCGTAATTTATATTATACGAATGATACGGAATTAAAATTATCGTTTTTATTCAATTACAATAATTACCAGTATATGTTTTTATAGAAATCCAAACATGATTATTTTGTTACCAGCATTCGGCAAAGGGTGTTCAGACCTAATTTTATTTCAATTTTCTAAGAGAAGAGTTTCAATTTTTCTATGTTTTTATTCAACTTTGCACTTTTTTATGCATATGTTAAAGCAATTTTTTTATTATTGAAATTTTCGATGTAGGATTCGTAATTTACAGAGCTTCATACACTCTCTTGCCGAACACTGCTTATTATGCTATTTTAATAAATAGATAGATTAAAAATAAATACAAATATGAACAATTAAATGTATCTTTTAAATTTAAAGTAAAAATTTATTATTTTTCCACTAAATTGTGTTAAGATTGTAAAATAATTCGTTTACGTTTTGTTTCGATAAAAGTACCGTTACGATATAGCGCATGAATGCACCAGTGTCAACTTCATTGTGGTCTATAGGATATATCATTTGCACAAATGCTAAAATATATTCTCATTTTAAAGGTATATGCTCAAATTTATTGCCACGAATAAAAAATATATTTCATTTCCCACCCCTACATTCTTTATTGATACTCGGTAATTTTAATAATAATAATGTTAATATCGAATTTTGAATTTTTTGATGATCATTGTGATGATTATGATAAAAATTTATTAATCGTGTGGAATAAGACATTTGAAAAAATTAAGCAAATAAAATATGGAATTACGGCATTTACAATATTAAAATTAATTTCATATTTTGCACCTGAAAATATATATAAATTATTTAATAATATGTTTGAGGAGAAAAAGAATTAAATTCGAAATTAAAATACTTAATCAATACTCATTAGTGACGGCATATGATAGCGAAATGACTATACACCGATTGGTTCAAAAAGTGACTCGAATAAAGTTATATGACAGAGTAATTATTAAAAGGGCTTTAAATTTATTATATAAAAATATTAAATCATATAACAATGAAATTGCAAGCATCATATATACAGAATCAGTATGGAAATATACATATAACTGTTGCGAATTATTTGAAGAATTTACTGAAATTCCAAAAATTATCATTAATTATTATAAGTATAATGATTTCGGTAAATATAGAAATGAGATTGCATTTGCAAAAAAATGTTTACATGAAATTAAGAAACATTACGGAAAAATGCATTCACAAAGTGAAGAAATAAAATTTTGTATGGCAAATGCATTATTAAATGAACAATTTACTGATGCATTTAACCTATATAATAACATATATAAAAAATGAAAAATTCAATTAGGTGATGATAATCATGATACTTTAAAGTTACAAAATTACGTGGCAGTAGTAATGAGAAAATTAGAACAATATATAGAAGCACTAAATTTGTCTAAAATAGTTTATTAAAAACATAAAATCTATTGAGCAATGATCATCCGGATATCTAAAGTCACAAAATTATATAGCAATTGCAATGACGATTTTAGGACAATATGAATATGCACTAATTTTGTATAAAATTGTTGATGAAATAAAAAAAAATCAATTTGGGGGTGATCATACTGATACTTTAATGTCACAAAATAATATTACAGTTGAAATGGAAAATTTAGCACAATATGAAAATGCTCTAAATTTGAATAAAATTGTTTATGAAAAACGTAAAATTCAATTGGGCGATGATCATCCTGATACTTTAAATTAACAAAATAATATGGCAAACACAATGGTAAATTCATATAAATTTGATGATGCATTAAAATTGTATGAAATTGTGTATGAAAAACGGAAACTTCTATTGGGAGATTATCATCCGATCACTTTAAAGTCTCAAAATAAAATAGTAAACACAATGGCAGATTTAGGCTAATTTGATGATGCGATAAAATTGTATATAATTATTTATGAAAAAAGCGGATATAAATTCGGATATAATAACCCTGAATATTATAACGTAAATTTTAAGTCCATATGTTAATGCACAACTATGTATAAAATATAGTACTCTATAAATCCACAGAATTGTATTGTTTAAAATTATTTATTTAACGTTAATACAGTTTGCAATATTCATGTACAGTATGTTCTTTAAATGTACATAATACAGATAATACAATACAGAAATATAAATATTATATATTATATAATGTAAATATTAACTGAGCAAATCACTGAGATTAAAGCGAATACAAAGTACAGTTGAATCCGAAAATGTACAACAAAATACTGTCATCAGTACATCAGTACATGAGTCATCTGTAATCAGTATGTCAAAAAATCTAAATAATTAACAATCCTGTGGCAAACAGAATCGAATATAATACACCATCAAATTCAATTGGAAATGGCTTTTGTCATTTTAAATCTGTCACTATTGAAACAGAAATGCGTAACCTCATTTCAAAATACTGTCGTTTAAGGAAGAAGCGAATTAATAATGGGGTTTTTAATGAATCTGGTATTTCAATCATAAAAACAATTTTTAAGATTCTTAATTTCTTTATTAAATAATTGTTTAAATATTTATTTATAATGCCGATTTGTAATTAATTCGTAATTGTATTTAATTTTGGTGAAAACCACGTGATGTATACAATGCTTTGATGCTAAATAAAAATTATCAGTATTATTGTATTGTTTTCTATTATTGCCGACAGAAGTCGCAACCGCCAAGTGCATGTAAATATATTTAATTAACATTATTTATTTCGTAATGAATATGCATGAGGTGTGTCAGCCAGACTAATATGCAACTGACTGCGATAGGCAATGTCAGTGCTTTAAATACAAAAGATTAATTATTAAGTACAACGGTAGTAATGAATTAATGAGTGTGAAGGCATGTACAGGGATGCCCTAAATGAAGTATCCCCATATTTACACCCGATGTGCGTTGTAGTGAATATGGGGATACTTCATTTAGGGCTACTTCAAACAGGCAATTTACTCGCAATATATACAAATAATCAACAAATCCGGGTGACAATAAAACGGAGTTTAGACTGTATATTAAATCTTGAACATTTTTTGAAAAACCTATAATAAAAATAGAACTTCCATAACTTAGAATATAACTTTAACATAAAAAATTCGCGGATATACCTGAGTATTTAAATTTAAGATTGAAATTAGAATAATGCTTACGAATTTCTTATTAAGTCTTAAGTGTTAGCGTAATTAATTAATTTGTGTTCATTTGTTATAAATTATAATTATTAGTTATATATTATAATTTATAATATTTGCATTTATGTCATTGGAAACATTACTATGATACAGCTATGTATGTTTATCATCATTTAATTTTTAATCATAAATCCAAATTCAACATCTTTGCACCGTCTCTGTCGTCACAAACATCAATTGATTTTCATATGTCATGTAAAGTTCAAATGCTAAATTCGGCGTTTCTTCTCTATGAACTCATTGATTCCATTTAATTTTATTTAAATCATCCGTTTGATTACTGAAGTAATAATATAATATAATATAATATAATAAATACGATTCATATTCAGTTGTGACAATTGATTTACATTAAACCACAATAAATGGATCAAAATGGATCAATTGAAAAAGCAATTTATTTATTTAATCAATACTCATTAGTGACGGTATATAAGGGTCAAATAAGTATACACAGATTGATATTGAAAGTAATACAAATATTGTCATATAATAAAGAAATTATTGAAAATGTTCTAAATTTGTTATATAATAGTATCCGATTGAAAAAAGTATGGAATCGAATGCATTTTACATGCAGAATGAGTATGGAAATATGTATATTAATTCAAAGAAGTATTTGAGAAGGAAAAGATCAAGAAAAATCCAGAAAATATTATTAAAAATTTAATCGATTTCGGAAAATAGCGAAATGCTATTAAATATGCCGAAAATTACTTTCGTGAAATTAAAAAGTGTTATGGTAAAGGTCATTCAGTTATTTCAGGAATTGAATTTTATTTTACGAATGCGTTATGTAATGATGGACAATATAAAGATGCACTTAAAATTTACGAAAATATATATAATTAAAGGAGAAATTAATTGGGTGATGATTATTCTAAAACTATAGTTTCACAAATGAATATGGCAGTTGCAAAACATCTTTTAGGTCAATATGATAATTCATTTAATTTGTAGCAAACAATATATGAAAAGCGGAAAATAAATTTTGGCGAAGATCATCCTAACACTGTAAATTCGCAAAATAAATATGGCAGAAGCAATAGTAGACTTAGGTTGACATGAAGTTGCCCTAAATTTGCATAATAAGGCTTTTGAAAAGCGAATAATCATATTGGGTGATAATCATCGAGATACTTTAAATTCAAGAGTTATCTTAGGGCTATTGAATGTCAGAACGTCGAATCTATAGAATAAATAGTTTGCAAAAATGATACGAAAATATAAATACAGTGAAATTTCTTTTATTTTACACTCCCTAATTTCATCGACTATTTAAATTCACATATTGTGTCAGTCCCATAAATACGTATTCTCAGATTTTACTATTCTTTATTTTCACCGAAATATTCATTTTTTCAAAGGTGATATTAGAGCGATTTCACTATACAGACTTTTTTATATTAGTCATTTCAATAAATAAACAAAATATAATGCACGAATATTAATGATTTGCATGCATATATTGTTTATGAAATGAATATTTTACTATTTAAATATGCGCAAAAACATATAACATAATGAACTACAAAATCTTTATATAATTGAAGCTGATATGTGCAGGTTAAGCTATTAATACATGCATTTTAATATATAGAATACGTCAAAATTTGTTATAATAGAGATAAAACATTATCAATAAATTGTCATGGAAAAATGATAATAAAACTACTAAAATGTCGTCTTTAGAAAAAGTCAAAAAAGTTAAAAAATTGGAAAAAAAATTTCATTTAAAAATTCAATACGCAAATGTTTATCATAGAAATTGTGCATTAATTGTTGATATTAATGATAATGTTTTTCATATACGAAATAAAATAATTGAAAGAATTGATTCTCTCAGTGCGATTGAAACTGAAAAAATTTATAAATTCACAAATGGTTTTGATGTTTATGGTGACGGTTCATTCGGTTATGATATTATTGCTATGAAAGAATCTTTTGAATTTGAAAATAAAAAAAAACAAATTAGTAATTTAGAAGAAAACGAAATCGAAATACAAAAGTTACAAAAAAATTCATTTAATGGTAAAGTAATTCAAATTGCGTGCGGATCCGAGCATACAATGGTATTAACTGATGATGATAAGATTTTCACGTGGGGTTTGAACAGGTACGGTCAGATTGGAAATGGAATTAAATCAAAAATAGAATCACCTTTTAATGTGAAAATTGAAGAAACATCAAATGTTAAAATTATTGATTGCGGCGCGAAACATTCAATGGTTTTGTATGAAAATGGAAAAGTTTATGGATGGGGACAAAATGTATGTGGTCAATTGGGTTTGGGAAAAACACATTATTATCTGAGACCGCAAATAATATCAACAAATATCAAACAAATTGTCTGCGGATATTTGCATACCTTAATGTTGGATAACGATAGTATTTCATATTCAATGGGAGAGAATTCGTTCGGTCAATTGGGGAATGGACATAAATCGAATCAAATTTTTCCGCAAAAAATTGACATGAAATTTAAGAAAATCGAATCGTATATTCACACTTCAATGGGAATGGATGAGAATGGAGAATTTTACGTTTGGGGAGAGATTAATAAAAAGTATATTCCAACATGTGTCAAATTTAACTCATTTAATGAAATATTTAAATATTTTTTCGACATTAACTATAAAACAATTAAAATGAATAATTTAAAAATGGAATCAAAAATAGAAAATATACCAATTAATGAACTAATTGAAAATGAAATAATAAAATTAAAGACAAATGAGATGTCTTTAAATGAAAAAGAAAATGCCTCTACGAATGAATTGGGAGCAGTTAATGACTATACATTTGAATTGGAGAGACAAAAAGATGATGCAATTCGTAAATCAAACGATGATTCGATAAATCAAAATTCTAATATTAATTCATCGGCTTTAAATTTGACAGTTAATGTAATTAAACCAAATGTATATGGAATTTATGAACAAAAATGTATGTGTTCACGCAAAAATAATGAATGACAAATAAACATTTGATTTTTTTAATATAAATTATTTTTTATTTTTCTAAAGTATTTTATAAATACACTCATTATTAAGATTTTTTAACTCTTCAGTCAGCAAAAAATGGTTTTAAAAATAGAATAATTAGAGTAAGTGAATATTTTCTAATAACAAGATATTCATTAAAATATTAAAATATTTAATTTTAATTATATAAAATATAAAAGTATAAAATACTAAAAACAAACGAACTTTTAACTTCAATTTTTGACGTTTAATTAATTAATTACATACACTGATTGATATAAAACTGAAATATTTTTTGTATATTCCGAAACAGTGCAAATAATGTTAAATGTTTAAATAATTTTTAGTCAATTTCATAATATGCAACCAAATTAAAGCAAATTTTAAGCTTAATACATGTTCATATATTACGTTTAAAAACAAGAAAATATTTATAGAAATAATTTAACATAAAATTAGTTGATTATTTCCCGCGATCATCTGATTTGACTCCGTCGAGTCTCTAAATTTAGGGACATATTATAAAGACAATGGTATATAAAGAAAATTCTTAAACAATTGATAATAATGATTTTTTATTTATTCAAAGATGAATGTCAATTTAGGCTGAGACTATTCTTACATTGATTATCCAAAAATATCAATTACATACTCAATACAACGCATTTATTAAGAAATATGATCATTGTGTGACAAAATATAAAAAAAGCTAAAAAATGTTTTGATGCTAAAGTTTCATATTATGAGCACCTTTTAATTTGGTTGTATATTATGAAATTGAATTAAACGTTTATCAATTGTTGGTCTGTTTTTACTCGGATTGTGTATAAAACTTTTCAGTTTTATATCAATCACTCTGCATTTAGCAATAATTTAATTTAACAATGATAATAGTGATATCTTATACTACGAAATGAGTTTTAATAAGTGAATAACTTAAAAATTAAAAATAATTATCATATTGAAATTATTGGTTAAAAGTAATGAATAATTAAAATAAGTGAATAAAAATCTGAATATTTTTTACATTAAACAGGATAGAAATGGATTTGGGTTATGGAAATGTGTTTATAATGGTTAATAATTAAAAAAATGAATAGATTAAAAGGTGAATAATGAGTGTAAATAATATAATTATACGATAAAAATGTATGTGTTATAAGTTTAATTAAATATTAAAAAAACAAATTTTGATTTATATGAGTGTTAATATTTAAGAAATTAATACAAAAACTAGAAAATTTCATTAATTCGTTTTAAAATATTATTTAATATCTGCGTCATTCGCTATTAAATATATGTTTATATATAGATATAAAAAATTAAATTAAATAAAAAATTATTTACAAATTATTATTTCTTTATAATTCTTGCAGTTTTAATGTTTGTAAATATTCTTGTCAATAGTAAAAGACGTATATAATACTTGTTATAAATGACAAAATGAGATAATAAATTATCAGTGAATTGTCATGGAAATGTGATAATTAAATGTTAAAATGTCACTGAAAATAATAGAAAATTTAAGTAAAAAAATAAAAATAAAATATATATATGTTTATGAATATAATTGTTCATTGATAGTTGATATTAACGATAATGTTATTCATATAAAAAATGAAAAAATGAAAAAATTTGATTCTCTCTGTGGAAAAAAGATTTATAAGTTTGCCTATGGTTGTGGTTATATGGATTATTTTATAGCTTTGAGCGAAGATGGAGAAATTTATGGATTCGGAAATAACGAATATAAACAAATATCAAATTCTATTAAAAATAAGATTAAAATTCCTGAAAAAATTTTATTAAATGATAAAACAATTCAAATCGTGTGCGGATCGAGACATACAATAGCATTATCTGATAAAAATCAAATCTTAACGTGGGGATGGAATATGTACGGTCAGTGCGGAAACGGAACAGATATTGTTGTGGATTTACCGTATAATGTAAAAATAGACGAAAATTCAAATATCAAAACTATTAAATGCGGCGCGAGACATTCGATCGTTTTATATGACAATGGAACTGTTTATGGATGGGGATTCAATGAGTGTGGTCAATTGGGTTTGGGAATGGATGAAAATCAATTGATACCGATGAAAATACACGACAATATTAATCGTATCGTTTGCGGAAATTATCATACTTTAATGTTGACTTATAATGGAATTGTATATTCAATGGGTCATAATGAGTACGGTGAATTGGGAATTGGAAAAATAAATGAAAAAGAAAATTTTCCTCAGAAAATTGATATGAAATTCGATGAAATTGAATCATATTGTTATTCATCAATGGGAATCGATGATAGTGGTAAATGTTATGTTTGGGGAGAAATTAATAATGAAAAAAATCCTAAATTAGTTAAAAGTAAATCGTTTAGTGAAATTTTTGAAAGGTTTTTTGAGATCACATACAATACAATTAAAATTAGTAATATAATAATCGAACCGATGAATGAAAATGAAATAATTGATGATGTTAAAGTCGAAAATGAACAATTTAAAAGTCAGTTAATAAAAAATGAAACGATTTTAAATAAATCAACAAATCAAAATACAATTGAAAATTTAAAAAATGAAATTAAACAATTAAATCATAGAACAATTGAATTAATAATATCAAATGCAGAAAATAATATGGCAATTGCAATGGAGAATTTAGGACAATATAAAGATAAACTAAATTTGTATAAAATTGATTATGAGAATAGTAAAATTAAATTTGGAGATGATCACCCTGATTCATTAAATTCACAAGATAATATAGCAATTGCAATGAAAAATTTAGGTCAATATAAAGATGCACAAAATTTGCATATTGTTTATGAAAATAGTAAAATTAAATTTGGAGATGATCATCACAATACTTCAAATTTATTTTCAAAATTATCATTTCTTGAAAATATTAAACGAATTAAGTTAAGAAATACTGATATTACTCTCATATGTCCCCCGAACATACTAATTAAGTCCAATCGTACACTATTAGCAGCGCATAGTGATTTTTTTCATCAATTATTTTATGGTTACGGAATTGAACATAACAATGATCTCGAAATTCTATTAAAGCATAATGCAAGTATTTCGGATAAATTATTTGTTATGCTAAATGATTATGTTTATGATGGACAATTAAAGATCGAAAATCTCTCGGAAAATGAAATAAGTGATTTATATCAATTAATTGACTTTTATCAATTTGAAAGTCTTCAACAATGTATGGTTCATTATTATTCCGAAATAATATCAGAAGAAAATTGTTGGTCAATACTTAAATTATCGGTTCGACTTTACAATAGTATTTTGGGGAATATATGTGCACAATTTATAAGCCAAAATGTCACGGATATCGTCAACAATCGTTGGTTTTTGAATTTAAATGCTGATTCTGTGGTATTTCTTTTGAGACGAAACACTTTTTATTTAAAGGAAATTGACATATTTTATGCCGCACGCGCGTGGTAAATATACTCATAAATTTCTTTTAATTTAATAATTAGAATTTTACTTATTATATTAACCTTATTCTTAAATTATTGTTTTAATTAATCTAGAAATTTTTACATTAAATATTTGTTGCTTTAATCAAATAAATTAAGTAATTTAAATAATTAATACTTAATATTACATAATTTACCGTAAATGACCATGAATAAGACCTCCATTTACCCTGAAATCCCGAGTATAAGGGACACTTAAAACACGATGAAATTCTATGTAATAGTGAAACAAAGCCTTTAGATACGGGATCTCTAGATTGGTATTCTTATCAGAAACCTGTTTTCTTAATTTGACTTTTCCAGCAGCATATGGTTTTTGATTTTAAATGGTGTCCCTCATACTCGGGATTTAAGGGTAATCATATTGTTCCGAGGGTTTTTAAGTAATTTTTTAATATGGTATGCCTGTTGTTTCCTTTTTCTTATTAAAACAGACTATCTTATAATATAATGTTGTTTTATATTAGATCATTTACGGTACATTATATTCATGTTGCATTAATTAATAGGCATATATATGATTTCAAATATTTTATATTGAAAATATTCAGGCATAAAATTCATCAGCACAGTTATGATGATCTGAGAGCGTCGATACGATTTACACGTGCAACAAATAAAG
>LBFL01010298.1:729-12221 GCA_000988845.1 Hypochthonius rufulus
AAAATGTTTTTCCACCAATAATTGTGTTGCATTTATTTAATTGTGTCAGTAGTGGCATCGGAACGACTTCAATAGTCTTTCACCACTAAAAACATTAGCAGAGTCATCGAAATAGTTTTTGATTCGATGAATCATTTGGACACCGAAAAACGGGAAATCGTTAATTAAAATGCAATTTTCCACTAAAAGAGATTCGATTAAACAAAATTTTAGCTGCATTTTCACTATAATCTAAACTATACTATTAAAACCGTAAAATGTCAGTGTGTTTAATAACTTTATTAAATTTCAGTTTATTCAATTGTAATTGAATCATAATAATATTTGAATTTACAATCCTTTACGTTTTACTTGAATTGTCAAATCATTTACTAGTTAATGGCGTATCATATAAATATTATATAAATGATAATAAATTAAAATACTGATAAATTCGGAACCGATATTTATATTAATGATTGCATAACAAAAAAATATATAATAAAAAATAATTGTTAATGACAATAGAAATTAAATAAATCAAAAATAATAAAAATTTGAAATTTTATTGTTGAAAATGAATTTAAAAAAATGTAAATGCACTTTTCAATAATAAAAGTTAAAAATGCATAATAATAAATAAATAATTTGTTTCGAACACTTTTTTATGTGATCATTAACTTCTGTTCTTCATTTATCTCTTAGTTTAGTCCGGAGATGGAATAATCGATTCAAAATCATCGGAGGATTTAGGCGCGGACTGTTCTTTGAAAGTATCTACAATTGTACTGAGGGTGTTCCAAGTTTTTTACTCACTTTCTGCACGTGCGTGTCGTTTTCATGAATACGGTATCATAACCACGTGCAGTAATCATGAAATCATCATTATTTATGCATTTAAATCAGTAAATACTTGTAATAAACTTATAATGAGCTTATAATATTAAAAATAATAATATTAACTTTTAATTAGATTATAAACTAATTATTTAAAGTGAGTAAAAAAACTTGAAACACCCTGTATTTGAAAATTAATTAATTGAACATTTCTAATGCTAATAACCAATTGTGTAAGTGATGCGCTGCTTTTTTCTTACACAATTTTCGCACATTTCTATAATAGAATATTAATATATAAAATCGTATTGACATTTATATATAAGACGATTCGTTATTTCCAATAATTGACAATTGAAGAACTGTCGTGTAAATATTGATTCAAATAATATAAAATACAATAATAATAAAAATTATCATTAAGTTTAGTCAATACAAAAATATGAGAAATTTATTGGGAATATTCTTAAATCATCCAAAATCATGGATCGTAACACTTTTGATCGCTGCGATCACCTATTATTTGGCAAAGTTTTAGTATAGAGTCATGAGTTTTCCTTCGGGACCATTACCATTGCCATTATTGAGAAATGTTTTAACATTGAAAAGTCCGGGTTCAATTGAATTTGTCAAATATTACCGAAATACTGACCGATAACGACATTTTGGATCGGACCGAAACCGTCTGTTTTTATATCTGATTTGGAATTGGCACGTGACGCGTTCAAACGTAATGAATTTTCAGGTCGACCGTCGGGGATATACGCGAGTTTCTTCTGCAATGAAAAGCATAAGAATGTAGGATTTACTGATTTTAGTCCTCAATGGGAAAGTCTTTGCCGTGTCACTCATGCTGCGGTCCGAAAATTTGCCATTAGTGATAAATTAGTATATACGGTGTGTGAAATCGTCGATGATACTGTAAAGACTATCATTGAAAAGGAAGGAATTAATAAACCGTTTGTACCGTTCACACCGATTTATCTCATGGTTTTTAATACACTATTATCAGCTGCATATGGAAAAGACTATGCCATTGATGATCCCGAATTTTTGTATATGAAACGTTTTATGAGGGATTTCATTCAAAATGAGGGGTATAAATTGACAATTCTCGAGTTTATTCCGATTTCACGAATATTTTATCGAAAACATTTGAAAATGTTCGAAAAGGGATTTAAAAATGTCATTGACTCACTAATGGAAAAATGTACCGATCATCTTAAAGATTATAATGATGGGATTATTCGAGATTTTTGTGATTCGTTAATACATGCAAAAAATGAGGCAATAAAAGAATAAAGAATCAGCACCATACTTACGTTATGCGAATCTCACGGCGACAGTGGGAACTGACACATCACAGACTACAATCAAAGTGATCGTACTTTTTATGGAGAATTTTCCCGAAATGCAAAACAAAATGCGTAATGAAATAGAATCTGTGATCGGAGATCGAATGCCGGTTCATGACGATAGGAATTACTGTCATTATGTTAATGCTTTTATATCTGAAGCGATGCGATTCAAAAACGTTACACCATTAGTGTTATTCCATAAAAATCTTGTCACAGCTAAAATTGATGATCAGAAAATTCCTGCAGAAACAACGATATTCGTTCATTAGAATTGGATTTTAAATGACCCCAAATACTGGACAAATCCCGAAGTGTTTAATCCGAACCGATTTCTTGAAAATGGCGAATTCATAACCCAAAGACCACCGGCATTTATTCCATTCGGGACGGGACGACGTATGTGTTTTGTTGCTGTGAACTTCTAAATGATGTCGATGGTCGTGTTACATAATGTGGCGTGTGACGAGATTGACGTGTCGGGTCATATTGGATCATTGTTTGATACGGCGATGCATATCCATAATGCTGTGGAAGCGTTGTGTGTTGACTTTGATTAAATTGCCTCTCATGTTCTTCTGCTTCTCTCTGTTGCATCAGATTCTGCTGTTGCAAATATTCATAGTGTTGTTGATGCTCATATTGATGTTCATATTGTTGTAGTTCATGATATGGTTGTGTAAATTGGTATTGTGGTACCGGTTCATATTGTTGTTCTTCACCTGAAGATGTAAAATGTTTTTCTTTATCCGGTGAATACGGACGTGATTCTTCAACAGTTAATTGTTGCAAAACATTTTGAATCGGCAGTGATGGTTCTTGAATTTGACGTAACATATCAGTGAGACGTTCACTAAAATCTGTACCAAAATCAGTGCGTGAAATTAAATAATTATATTCTCTAACATTTGGTAATTCCTCTTGAAATTTCGGTACATTACCCCTGACATAATCATAGAAATACTCCTCTCAACTTTTAACATACGCGCGGACACTTCTTTTGCTATAGAGTTTCAAATCGTTAATCTTAAATCGTTAATCTTATTTTGCGGATTATCCAATCGGACACTCCATTCTGATTTATCATTAATTAATTGCCAATCACTTGAAAATGCAACCCTAAACTCTCCTAACATACAACAGCATTGTTTAGGATCGTATGCATTGATTGGGAGACGATCATAGACAACAAAAGATACATGTATAATATGATTTGCATACGTATCTGTATCTATTTCCGGCATATTTGAAATCGCAAAAATATAAGTATATTTTTTTCATTATCTTTGTCATAATCTCCAATAAATAGGTAATCATGTAAATTATTTAGAGTTTCGTTACCTCTAAATACTTTATTAGCGACACTCCCATTTTGATGTGTATAATAAGTCGTGTAATTCCATGTTTGAGCATACAGCAGTTTAATTCCTTCTTTGACAATCAACGGAAATGGGCATGGATTTTGATGTATGAGAATCTCAGGTTTGCATTTCCCGATGCATCCCCATATCCCCATATCCCCATATCCCNATTGATCATTGATCATCATCGATGCACCGTTATTCAATAAGCAATTCATAAACTCTTCGAAAATTCTTTTATTTTCTGTAATAAAATTTTCAAATTCATTAATCTCCGATTGAATCAATTCTCTTAACACTTTTATATCACTATCATCACTCCATTGGAATTTCTGTACATTTCTCTGCCATTCTGTGAGATTCAAAATGAAATTTCCACGCGAATTTATTACGCATTTCAGAATACCCAAAGCATAGCATACTTCATTTGGATTACATTCAGTCGGACCTCTGACACTACCGGATGAGGATGATGCACCTGAAGTTGAATCTCCTTCAGTATTGAATTTCTGTACAAATATTACAAAATTTGTATAAATGTATTTTCTGTCATCGTATGGCACATTCAGAACGGCGATATAATATCGCGATTCATTAGACCCTTGAAATGGAAAATAATTTTCAATTTTTTTGTTTCACCACAACAGGACCCTCATCTTCACTCTCAATTGACTTTCTTCAATCATAATATTTCTTCGATTATATTATGTGAAATCTTTAGAAATTCGGATTTAAAATCTAATTCAATGGAATCGAACTGTGCTCAGAACCAAAATAATTATGATTATTGAATAAAATATTTTTCATTATTTCATTGTTTAACAAAATATAAAACCAATAATTAGTTTACAATTAATACATATTTTGTATGCGCAACTCTCGCAACAATGTTTATTGCCATAGTAATGAACCTCAAACGCAATATGTTCATATTATGGAAGTTTACCCGAAATAATTGCAGATAATTACCACAAATGGATTAAAATAATTTTATAAATTTATAAAGAATTTCAAATGTATTTCTGTATTATAATTTTTTTAAATTTTTATATTACATTTTCAACTTTTAATGCGTGACATGAATTTATATTAATTAAGAATTGATAATCGATAAGAAATTATTTTTATTTTTATAAATAAATGAGGAAAAATGCAAATAATAAAAGTACATTAAAATGGCGAAATATGTTACGCCTGAGATAATAAAAGAGTATCGTGAAAACGGTGCGATACTAATTAAAAACGCATTTGATAATTATTGGATTAATAAAGTAAAAGCGGGAATTGAGTATAATTTGCAAAATCCAAGTGCATTCAGTGAGAAACTTGTGGAATCAGGTGATAGCGGAGCATATTTCAATGATTACTGCAATTGGCAAAATATTCCCGAATTCAAAGAATTCATATATAATTCCCCCGCTGCTGAAATCGCAGGATTATTAATGGAATCAAAATTTTCCATATTTTATCATGAACATGTGCTTATTAAAGAGCCGGGAACAACAAAAGAAACCCCATGGCACCACGATCAGGCATACTACCCTATTGATGGGTTTAAAGTATGCTCAATTTGGATGCCCGTTGATTATGTCCCTATGAATTCGGCTGTAATGTTTGCGTCAGGTTCGCATTTGGGGGATAAATGGTATCATCCTCGCAAATTTGCTACGAGTTTCAACTACGAAAATGTTTTTGATGAACGGAGCGGTCGAATTTACTATAATGTCCCGACTAAAGAAGAAATTTTTGAGAAATTCAAAATCTTACGGTTTCAAGTAAATCCTGGAGATTGCATTGTATTTCATATGCGAACTCTTCACGGAGCACCGGGAAATGCATCGGATACATTATCGCGAAGAGTGTTAAGTACGCGATGGATCGGTATGTATTGACCTATGAAATAATAATATTTTTTAGAATATTTTAATAAATTACAATATTGTACTATATTAGGTGATGATGGAGTTATAGCATCACGACCATGGGAAACATCTCCACCAACAAAGGGAGGGCTGAAAGTGAACGATAATGTTATGTCATCGGATGAATTTCCGATGATTTGGAAATTAAATGATTAATACACTCAAACCCCTCTAACGTGACCATATTGCGGCAGAAATTTTTGTTCACTTCACAATAGAGAGAATTTTACGTTAGAGGGGTTCACATTAGAGGGGTTTATGTGCATTAACATTTGAAATAAATCTTAATTAAAGTCTTATTAAAAATTTAATAAAAATATCTTAAAGTGCTATATGTTTATTTTTAATATATACAAAAAAATTTACAAATTATTTTAATAATTCGGTAAAGCGTAGTGACGGTTTAAACATAATTTTATAAATTAATTTAATGGTATTCACTTAATTGTATATCATTTGTTTTATCATTTGTTTCCATTAATGGTTTTGTTACGCTTAATGATCCCACAAAATTCATCTTTTGATTAATATTGACACGTGAATTCTTTTGCCGCACAAAACGTGTGATAAAAAATACAGCGATTATAATCACAAATACAACCGCCGTCGTTATTATGGCGATTAAAATATAAACTGTTAATGAATTAATGTTAATTATGGAATTTCAAATTAAAATTAATTATGGAATTTTAAATTAAAAAACTTACAATTAACAGATAATGTTTTTTTCTCATTAATGTTATCAGTATCATTAACGGTATCATTAGTGTTAATGACTGATAAATTAGTAAATAGAACTTCAGTATTCTCTTGTATTATCAGATCATAACTCTCAGGATAATAGTTTCTGATAAAATTATTAAAACCTCCATAATCATTATATTTTTCATCATCACAATGAAAGAAGTTTTTAAACATTAATTGAGGTATGAGTTTAACCTTTGAAAACTCTTCCGTCTGTAATAATAATAATAATTTTGTCACAATTCGTTTTTCATCATACACTCGAGTCTCTATTTATGTCCCGCGACGGGCCTCAGAAAAATTGGACATAAATGTAAATCGGACATAAAAAAGAATATTTTAATGCAAAAGTGAAAAGTAATTTTAAAATATGCGAACATGCACCGGAGATTTTTAGTATAGAGGACGGAAATTGGTTCCGCCATATGCATTTTGCTATCTTCTAACATGCAAAATGCATATGGTAGAGCCCATTTCCGTTCTCTATAATAAAAATCTTCGGTGTAAATCAAAAAAGACATAAAGGGGGACATAAATAGAGACGCGAGTGTATTAAATACACATTTATTTACTCACCTCTAAATTTTTAACATTGAATTGATAAACATGAACACCTTTAAATATATATACAGTATCATTATAATCAATGAATGCGGCGTCAATATTAATAGGAAGTGTCGGGTTAATACTTTTAATATCTTTTGGCCAATCATTAACAATTTTATTATCTTTAAGCGCCCACATTCGGTGGTCTAAAATAAAAGAATTAAATTAAATTAGAATTTTAATAAAAAATTGCAAATTCATACCTTTAAATATAAAAATACATTCATTTCTTATGTTATCCCAATGCATAACCGCATCAATATTATTTGGTATACCGTTATAAATATCATTTAATTTAGTTATTTCAGTGTTCGATCGGAATGTCCATATCCTATCGTTTTTAAAAAATTGCGGTACATTTTCCCATGTGTTTGTAGCGGCATCGATTGGCAACTCTAATCCATCATTCCATTTATCTTTAATTAATTTAGCATTTGCATTTAAATAATGATTTGAATTATTTGTGTTTAATTCCCAATAATGGTTTCCTCTAAAAATAATAATTTTAGTCGTTCCTTCATAATCACCCTCTTCTTTAAAAATAGCATCAATTTTAGGGTCAACACAAAGCTGTTGGGGACATCCTAACCATACATTGTTGAGGCCTAAAAATTTTCGGGAAGAATTATTCTGTGCCTTTAAAATAAAAATATTATTACAATAATTTACAATAAACAACAATTAAATGCCTTTTTTTAAAAATAACAAATGACATACCTTTAAATAGTAACGCGTATCGTCGAATTCATACATAAGTTTTGCATTATTTTTAAATTTATTTATAAGAAAAGTGATATTCTCATTAATTTTTTTGGGAAAACCGTTTTCAATTATAGGAAAATGATCATTCGTAATAAATTTAACATAAGCATATGAATCACCACTTATTATGTAAAGTTTCTGATCGGACCAAAAAACCGAATCAATTTTCACTGAACTATTTTCACATATCATTGAAACGGATGCTCCTGACGAGTGATGCGTCAATAATAAAATTAATATAAAATGAAAGATGTGAGCGATTAATTTAAACATCACAGATGATAGTGTGAAACACGATTAGTGATATGGTGTTACGTGATACGACATAAATGGTCGATAAATAAGAAGTAAATACTGAAAATACAGAAAAATATGACTAAAGGAAAGTGTCAGTGTACCGCTTATAACATTGTGTTTGGCATCTCCATAATTATTGTTGTCCCTGACAGAGACTAGAATTACTGAACACAGAATGAGTAAGGAATTTACGTTAATGTTTGGGTATTGCAACAGAGCGGTTCACAAATGGATTTCTTAACGCACCATTGACTTTTACCATTTCTTAGATTTGCTTTATTTATATCCAAATACGTTAGTCTTTCAATCTAATCATAGATTGAATCATCTTAAGGAAATTACTTTTGAAGGACATGAATTTTATTTAAATTAAATAATTATTTAACAATCATCGGCTCCATTCTGACGCTTTATTTTTAAGTTTATTTACATTCGAATGACAAATTTCAAATTTATATTATCATTAAATTGTAATTATGAAAATTTATTTTTTTTATTTACTATAAAAACATTGTTAGTCTCACATGATGATTATCTATAATAGATTATCAATCATACATAGATGTAGATATTATGATATATTACCATAGAAAATTTTTAAATAAATATTATTTAATATTTTATCACAATAATTTTCAATCAAAAAATTATAATTTCATTTAAAATTTAGATTTTTAATATAAAATAATTTATAAAATAATATGAAAATATAAAAATTTATGCATAAAAATATTAATTTTGAATTTTAATTGATTTTCGTCAGAAAAATTTAAATATTTAATAATTCTGAAATGTATATATATACATATATATGTATATATATATATACATATGCATACGTATGCATTAGATTTTTAGTGGGAAATGAATACGACAAAATGTTTATTTATTTCAAAATTAGAAATGAGGTGATTTTAAATTATAGTAACACGTGCGTCAATGACTAAGCATAGGAATTTCCCCATTACAATGATGTTATTACACTTTTAACCATTAAAATGTCTAAGGATACACGCATCGTTTCATTGCAATGGAATTAACCGATTCAAGTTATTTATCATTGAGTATTTAAAACTATTATTTTTGAGGAAATTTAAATTTTATAATTTCATACAAAGAATTTACAATACAAATATGATGCGAAATCACAAATTTTACTGAATATATGTAAATGAATATATTGTATATTAATAATGATAACGAAAAAATTATTATAAACATCATTAAATTGCTAATTAATTAATTAATTAATTAAAATCATTGATTATGAAACAAAAACTTTTATTAAAGTTATTATAAAACTTTGATTTTTACACATGACAATTAACGCCATCATATGGATTTTGTATGCATAATACACATTACACAATAGTATTGTAACAATACACATGTAACGATACACGTGCATCGTCCGGTTATTTGTTTATGATTTGTTAAAGCATTTTCTATTAAAATATAATATCGTTTTAAAGATTTAAATATGAATTCGAAACGACAATTGACAAATAAAAAATCACCATCATCATCATCACCATCATCGTCATCACCATCAGCAAAAACTAAAGAAATGACACCATTAAAAAATGTCAAAGAAATGACATTAACGGATATCATTGCGATTACGGATGTCGCAATAAAAAAGAAAATATTTGACGAATTTATTAATCATATACTATTGGGATGCGGCGACGGATGTCATTGTTTATCATCGGTAATGCACGAGATGAGCATGCAATTGGTTTATATCAATTGTGATGATTCAATACTTAAATTAATTGAAAAAACAAAATTATCATTAATGATTAATGATGGTTCAATGATCAACAATTATTTTAATTTAATTCGTGAATTCATTAATCTAAAACCACACTTTTGCAAAGACATTCTCATGAAGAGTGTGATTCCACTGTTTTCGGGAATAACGCAATTCAATACTGATTATGATATAAATATTAATGAAATGGAATTATTCAGCAAAATTCACATTCTTTTGGAACAATTAAATACATTTGTGTTAAATTTTGGAGCGATTTTATTAAAATCAATCGAAAAGATGTTCCCGTTTCACGTGAATTGTGCCGTTCATTCGCACACGTGTTACGTGCATAATGTACTTAAAACGTATCAATATTTAGATAATAAACAGAGAGTGATATTTATAATTATGGACAAATTACTTTGGATTGATTTGGTATGTCCGCGCCATACTAATACAAGAGTTACTGAAGAAATATTTAAATTAGATGATTGCGAAACCCCTAAAAATAGTCAGAGTGACACAAAATTGGCCGATATTCTTGACCATTCGATTAATCAACTCTTTGCATTTATTGATTACGTATGCCGACCCAATGATGAGTTAAATACTGATGAATCTATTAAATTATTTCGATTTTTTGAATTTGTATTTTCAAAATTAATTATCACATCAAAAAACTGTTTTCATATGCCTTATGTTTTGTTTTATATCTGTTCATTCGGGGAACAGATTTATAATGAATTTATAAATTGTTTTTGGAGAAAAGTTACGAATAATGAGTATGGCATTGAAATACGTGAAAAATCAATTTATTATATCGGTTCGTTATTGACACGTGCAAAATTTGTTACTATCGATACAATCATTGCATTTATTGATACCGCCACACGATGGATTCATTCGTATATTGATACAAATAATGCAATTAAATTAGAATTAACTGAAAATGATGCCGTATTTTTTACCGTTTCTCAAACCATATTTTCGATATTATGCATTCGATGTTTGGAATTCGATGATTTCTCTATTAAATCGATTAAAAATATGAATTTTCAAAGAATAGTATCATCAGAACTGAATCCACTTAAATATTGCATGCCTATTGTTGCATATAAATTCACAAATCTTTCGAGAAACTTTCAGTTATGCTATTGTCCGGCAGTAGTGGAAAATCATAGTCAAAATGATGATAAATCACTAAAACTCCCCGAAAATCACTTGAAATTCTATTCACCATTCGAACAGTACTTTCTTCCGCTTTCGTACAAGAAAATTGAACCCCTTTATCGTGAATTTTCACTCCACGAACGGAATGGTGACAGTTTTAGCGAAGATGTGGAAATTAATGGAACATACAGTGATGAATCTGATGCAATTATGAATTCGTATAATTCAAGTTATAAGTTTCATAAACCCCTATGGGAAAACTTAATCAGTGACTCCTCACCAAATGCTAATGAACATATGGAATGGATTATCTCCGACTGAATTACTGTTAACAAATTTATTAAATACACATAAACCCTTCTAACGTGAACCCTCTCTAAAGTAAATAAATTCTTAGGCCCGAATCATACAGACCTTTGCTATTTCAACCTCTTTTAACGTAAAATGCTCTATCGTAAACAAACATTTTAGTCGCAATATGGTCACGTTAGAGAGGTTTAAGTGTATATATTAAGAATGTACTTTAATTATACTTTCAGTTAAATTACTTTATTTCTAAAAATAATAGTGTTACACTATAATTACTCATATATTGTATTTGTGACGAATTTATTAAACTTTTTGAACTGTATATACACGAATCGTGTAACACGATCATTACTAAAGTATTACGCTCTTTTAAAGCGTTCTCTAATTCCGGTTC
>LBFL01010310.1:0-11249 GCA_000988845.1 Hypochthonius rufulus
TATCAAAAAATAGGAGAGCGCCGCTCAATACTAAACCATAAGAATTAGTTTTGGTAGAAATGTCTGAAACAACTATTTGTTTGTGCAAAACTAATGTTACGCAATAGTTCTTTCAGATTATTTTACACCCCCATTTGTATGCTCATTTCAATAGAATCAACAAAATTATATTTAATTTAAGAGATTTATTGCGGATCTCATGTCCTTCCTGTGGTGTCATAACTGCCGATAGAAAAACACAAATGACTCACCATGAGTTTTGATTGCATTATGATGACGGTTTTAATACAATTTGATAGTGGTGATATCACCGGTATCTTAGCAGAGAGATAACACATAAAGATGTGCATATATTGCCATGTACATTGCCATGTACATTGCCATGTACACTGGCATATGCATTACCATGTACATTGCCAGGTTATAATGTAACGTGATTGTGAGTAGATTTTGCAAAGAGTAATACGCACTCACATAGTTTAACATTTGCTCATACACCACCACCATACAGCACTATGAATCCACCCATTCTCATGCTGACGGTTATGGTTATCTCGTAACAGTGGTGAATATTTATTTCTGCAGCAGTTTCGTGGAACATTTACAGAGAGGAGTGTTGTGGAGTATCGCCGGTGCCATACCAGTGGTGGTGAATAACAGTGTTGATGCTAATATCAGGAAATTTCCCATCATAGTCATACAACCCACAGACGGGCATCAATAGAAGTAACTTATGGACATACATACGTTTATTGTGTATAAAAGGGAAAGACATTAGTGCCTCATCAAATCCGATTGCATATTAAGTTGAGTGATAACCGCTTCCAGTACATGGCACATTTAAGCATACGTACATTTGGGATTTGCCAGAGACATGTATGAAATAAACATTATTATTCTTATAAAAGGTAAGCATAAGAATCTTTTTTTCCATTTTCCGAAGATACTTTAATACTTTTTTCTATTTTATTTCACTCAAAGAGTGCAGTTCTAATGTACCTAAAAATGTAATATAATCACAATCGCAACAGTAATGTACCGATAGTAAAAATGTTTTTAATATACGAATAATAATAATGTAATAATAAATGCCGATAATAAAAGTATAACTCATTTTATTATATTAATGAGGATTTGGGAGGGACTCTCCACGAGACTAATGGGACAATGAAACAGAAGTTCCTTATTAAATAAATAAATAAATTGTTATTAAAATAATAAAGTAAAAATGAGAATAAAAACTAATAGAGAGACCACTCCCACATCAAAGTTTGATTTACTGTATGGGATATGAATGTACAGGGATGCCCTAAATTAAGTATCCCCATATTTACATGAAATGTTAATATGGGGATACTTAATTTAGGGCTACTCTATACATATGAATGTATAATGAATATATATATATATATGTGTGTATATGTTCTGATGGTTGCTTATTTCATGTCAATGTTATTTAGTTTAACCGTTGAGCAGAGACGAAAAACTCCAATAATTTAGTACACATTCATATACAAATAAATGTTTATACTCACAGACGTACATGAACGATGCTCGTTATTGTCATAAGTCTTTCCCGTTGATTGACAACTAATTTTATGTATTATATATATCTGCAAAGTTTTAGGCAACAATAGCTTCATTCAATATGAAATAGTTTAGGTTATAGGGGTGTGTTTACTTCGCATTAAGCAAATACAACTGTCACAGCACAATATTAATTCTGTGTTTTGTTCTGCTTTTCACCCGATAAGAAATAATTGCAATTCACATTGACATGAAATTGCACTGATGGGTCAGTCAAGACACTAATATGATCATGTTTTGTCTTTCAGTAATAATAGCGACACTCACCATTGCAAACGCTCTTCGTATTGTGATGTTAGGTATGTTCTGACACATAATTAAATAAAATCATCACTTTTTCTGAAAAAATTATTTTTATTTTTATGATTTATAAGTATTTATAAGTATTTATTACACGTAAACCTCTGCGACTTGAGTTATTGAGGTTTAATAGAGGAATGTATGACATTACCGCTTAATCTTCATAACTCGAGTTTCATTTTAGTGTATGGAGTAGAATCTGATATCAGTTCACTGAACATAGTTATGTTTTAACTGAAAAATCATAGTTTAGTTTAGTTTTAGTTTTAGTTTTAGTTTTAGTTTTAGTTCATGGTTATTTCACTCTTTTTTAGTTCATTTTTGTGAGTTCAGATTAAATCTGAAAAAATAAAACCGAAAAATTCCAATTATGATCTTCCGGATTAAATTGACGTATAAAAACAAATAAAGGATAAAATAAGATTTTTCCTTTTAATTCATTTAAAGGAAAAATTTATTTAAAATTTAGTCTGAGAAATGATAATTTAAGTTTATTTTTAAAAATTTATTGGACTGTGAAATAATAACGGTTTATGCGTATATAACTATATAAGTGAAAGAAATAGTTGTGAATATAATATTATTTCAGATATTCCTTCACCATCAATGGCAGGAGAATCGGTTGAATTAATGTGCAGCTACGATCTTGAGAATGATCGACTCTATTCGATTAAATGGTATTGTAAATGGGCCATTAAGTCGCATCAATATGTGCTTTACTGAAATACTTAAATCCCGATGCTCCTAAAGTCTAACGGATGCCGTTTTATGCTTTGTTTAGGTACAAAAATGGGTACGAATTTTATAGGTACGTTCCAAAGGATTGGCCTCCCGCACAGTACCTCGCAATGCCCGGCATTAAAGTCGATGTAAGTCTAGCTAAGAATGGCACATAAGTTTAATGCCGTTTTTATTGAGAGTCATATCAATAACGTTCACTTTGTTCTTGCGTATTGTTTGAAAACACAGCTCTCGAAATCGGATAAAACTACAGTATATCTGCAGAATGTTAACCTAAGCACGAGTGGCAAATTTCGTTGCGAAATTTCGGCAGAGGCTCCGTCATTCCAAACGGCGGCACTCGAAGAGTATTTAGTCGTGAACGGTATTGAAACTTTTAGTATTTCTAATAAATTTTATAAAATACAAAACACTCTTAGTATAAACACTATTAGTTTAGCTCTTTTCCTACAATTTTGTAAGACGTGAAAACCGTATGATGCTGTTGTATTGAGAAAGGAGACCTCTAGAATGCAATCTTTAGCAAGAATCTTGAAATAGTTTACACTGATGTGATTTTAAATGGAAAAAAGATATATATTTTTTAGAAAAGTCATGCAATTGAAACAGTGTTTAAATGAAAAAATAACGCTCCAACAAATATCACTGCAAAACGTTCACACTAAAGTCCAACATATACTATATTTCCAGTTTTACCATCATCTGGACCTTCAATCACCACCGGTGGTAAATCGGCATATTACGTCGGAGAAAAGGTCATAGCAAATTGTACATCATCGAAGTCAAAACCCGGGGCGTTCTTAAATTTCACAATTAATAATGAACCGGTATGTGACACATTAAATGAAAATTTCCATTTTTAAATTTCATGATAAATATTATAACAGTACACATATGAAAAAATTGTTTGAATTTCGGCGTATGTTTGCGTAGATGAATAGCGTTTGCATACATAGGGCTGTCACTCATTGGAAACAATTGTCCTCTCATATTTGATCATAACAGTTCCAACTCTTAATTGTTTTCTCATTTCATATGAACCTTTAGGTTTTGTCAATAATAAATTTGGCATATAATGCTTTGCATTTAACTCTATAATTTGTAATATCAAAATTTATTCGTATACAGTGAATCTCAGGACCGTATAGACATGTCGCGTGTTAATTTTTATAAATCTTTTAAATGTCGAATTAAAAATTAAATTTGTAATTTTAATTGATTTATATGTAAGCATAGAGTTTCTAATTATGATTTGTAAGGTTGCAACATTATTTACTTATTTGCATATTCATATCAGTAATCAATTAGATGGTGATTAGCAAATAAAATGAGAACTAGGTGATGAGAACTAGGTGATGCACTAAATATTAACATCAAATTTGAGAGCAAATCGTGTGTCAATATTAATAATCATAATCAGAAAAATTATAATTGCATAAATAATTGTTTATATTCACAAATTTAGTGTTTAATCAGACATTAAATGATTTTAAAAATTTGACACGCGACATGTCTATACGATCATGAGATTGAATGTATGTGTATTAGTGATGTCATAGGACTCAGGTCCTAGGACTTGAGACTTATATTTTGACATGACTAATGTGTATAAACATTCGTGCATACATCTACAGAAAACTATTGGTTGCGTTTCGACGTAATATTTACAATTTTCATTTTTCCTTTTATAGTTTTACCAATTTTTAATGATTTCACAACTTATGCGTAATAATAAAGAATTTCCCAGTCTTAAAGTTTATAAATATAGTAACAAAATTATAATAAATTCTTAAAAACATAATTCAACATGACCCTAATGAAGATGCTGAATGTTAAACGTTAGATTAGGTTTAGTCTATTAATGTTTACATTATGATTGTATTTAGTATTCGGCAAGGTTTGATGGCTTGGAGGGATCACATTTATTTTACAATTTTCTAGGAGGGGGTGTGTCAACTTTATACATTTCTATGCATTTTTCTTAAGCAATATTTTCATTTTTACAATTTTCTTGAAAATGGGGGTCCCAATTTTCAGAGCTTTTAACCCCTTCCCAAACCTCCCGGCTGAATACTGATGGCATTTCATTGTAATTTTCATATTATATTTGTAAGTTGTAAAACTGATAAAACTGCTGATTACAAATAAATTCACAGAAAAAGATAACACTGGAAAAACTTAATGGTAAAATTTCAACCGGGAAAACAATTTGGGAAAAATAAATTGGGAAAGTTATACGTGAAAAAATTCGTGTAGACCGGAATAACAAATTAGAAATTCCATTTAATTAAATGTTTTCATGTTATTATAATTAAAATATTTTTATAAATTTTAATTTAAAAATTAATGTAAATACACATTAATGTATACTCTATGTTCCGTAAGCATTATATTCTGAAAACTATTTATTGACGGTTCTAAGCTGACAGCACTATTTATGTATTAGATTATTCAAAGACTGCACAATTATTTATTCAATTGCTTATGACCTAAAAATGCAACACGTATTAGCGAAAGATATAAATAGGAATTTCACGGTTACGTTATGTATTTTTAGTATTAAAACGTTATTTCCCTGTTAATAGGTCGGTGCTGAGCATGAAGTAGAATATTCGACGACGCTTCACGCCGATGGTTTAGAAACATCGAGTCTTAGTTTAAGATTTACCGCAAATGAAAAACATTTCCGTAATGGTAACATGAAACTCAAATGTGTCGCTTCCATTTCTAGACTTTACAATATGAATAATGAGGCTCTGCTAATTATTTATAATGCCGGTGATCAGCAGAGATCATCAGATTTGCACGTCAGTGAAAACTTGAGTCAAGGTATGGACTAAATGATTACTGATCATTACAGTATGATGATTACGCTTATTAATTTTATAATAGTATAATATAATACTATTATATAATAGTGTTATATAATAGTATCATATAATATTATTATAATAGCTTTTTGATTAAAGTATACGCTTTTCCCGTATTTATAATCTATTATAATGTTATATGAGTTTTAAAATAATTTGATGCTGTCACACGTCACACATATTAGCGTTGAAATAATTAACGGAAGTGTTACCGCAGTGTTGATATTGAATTACACGCAAACGTTTAGGTAAAGAGTATCTGTTCATTTCACCAGAATATTATTATTGCTTTAATTTGAAATGCCATCGTTAGAAGGAAATAACGCTGAAGGGAATGAGAAGGGAAACGCTTAGTCATAGTTATTGCTATTTAAGTTGACGATAAACGCATAATTTCCATTTATACCCCCATTTTTGCGATTTATTTAATCTTTTATTTATTTATCGCATTTCTCCATTATTTTCCTTCAGTACGCTCAGAGGCGAAAGATCTTCACAGCAGCGATGTGAATCCGACCAAAGATTGGAAAGTATTATCCGTTCTCTTTGCGATGTATTTCCATAGACAACTCCAGAGAGTGTTTGTCACATGATTTTCTTCGTATCATCATCACCATCATCATAATCTATTTATATTATTCACGATTTACTGTTATTATGATAAAAAGAAAAACCATTTCTTAATGTAGAAAAAAGTGTTTACGTTCATCAGAATTCATCATTTGTTATAATCACGAAATTATGTATAAAATCACTTTTAAAATAGAAATGAAATATGACAAAATGAAGCAAACGACGAACACTGTGATATTTGTAAAAATAATATTAAGCAAAAGATGCATGTGAAAAGTGATGAAAGAAATAGAAATGTGAGAATCAATAGAATAGGATTATTCAAATCTCATTATACATTAAATTTTTGCACAGTGATGCGGTTTAATGTAGAGTCAACAGACGCTATCGTAATGCTATCGTAACGCTATCGTTACCAATTTTCCGTTCGTCATTTCACAGTTCTCCCCTTTCGGTAGTTTCAGTTACTCCTTTGCAATTTGCATTACAATTTTGTTTAACAGCATATAATTTACCCTTAGGGTTTAAATTTGATATTTATTTGAAATTTTCTAACCCTTATCCTGTACATGTCAGCGGCATATGACACAAAAACTCAGTTTCAACGGGACTTAAATTTTCAGGGCGAACTGAGAATATGGGAATAGATAAGGATATGAAATATTGAAAAGTTTTTACTTATGTTGGAAATGATACGAATTGAACCGTACCGAAACTCAAATGAAAAAATATGACACACGAAACTCGAGGCATGAACATGAATGATCAATGGATTTGCGTGGATTTCAATGGATGCAGTATAATGTTCTTTTCAACTCATTATTTGCTAAATTTAGGCATAATCATACAAAAATTGATTGATTTTAACACGACTCACACCGTTTTTATATAGACGTATACATATGTATGTACATATAAAGGGTACAAATTGTTTATCGTTATTAATTATGTATATTGTAAAAGAGTTAAATGATTCATATGAGTAAAAAGTTATGTTAAATGCCGTGATTCATGAATCATGATATGATTGGACACGAGGAAATCAGTTAAGTATCTGTGAGTTGTATGAACAGTGTCAGAGAGAGACAATAGAAATAGTTTTGTCTTATCAGTGGAGAGAGATATATATATATTCGCATTGTAAGATATAAAAGCAGGGAATAAAATGCTTTTGTATTATATCATTTATTCCCTGACCGTACCCGACACTGATGCAATGCCATTAACTGAGCTTTAATGTAGCGATACTCGTAGAGGCAGTTTTACTTGCGCCGGGTGAAGACGATGGTACATACGATGGTACATACGATCACATGAATGGCAGTGTCAAATCTTGAATGTCTCTATCAACTTATGGATGGTAATAATAAGAATTACTGAGAGTTGAGCAATAAAAATGATACAATCAATTGCAGTGACTACACCTAACCTAACATAACATAAGCATTATTTGCTACGATTTTATGTGCCCCAATGTTATGTAATAGAGTTTAAAATTGTTGAACTTTTTTGAGTTTAGACCCGAAAAGTGAAATATTTGCCTCTTTTAAAGTGGTATATGTTATCCTCACCATTATCTTTAATACCCTTTAAAGAACATATTTTTAGGTTCACGTTTATTATTAATGGCATAAAATTAAGCAATAAAAAGTATTGTAAAATAATTTTTGAAACTTAAATCAACTTTTAGCTGAGAATTTGTTATTTAAGAGTTCAGTAATGAGGCATTAGGTGTATACAAATAAAGAAGAATCAGTGCGGCAAACATCGTTCAAACTCAATTCAAGTACTTTAACACGAGACAGTACCGTAGAAGAATACTGTAGAAGAATTTCCATTGAATAGCACTATATTCACTTTTCCTCTTTTCTTTCACTTAAATGTTATTAGAGAGCTATGGTAACTTTTATATCTAAAGCGTTGAGGCAAACGATTAACGAGGAAAATGCATTTCCTACATTTAAGCATACAGTGGCTATACTCATTTTCACACATTTAGTACACCGCAACGAGTCTTTTGTGAGATGAGCAAATCCTTTAAAAAGATTCTCCTTTTGAAAAGCATTAATACCGTTAAATCATCACGCCCCATGTTGTGGTGCATCTATTTGTAAGTTTTGTATGGAGAAAAGCAACACTCAACATACACCATCGCACATCTCTCATCTCATCTCTGGTGATGAGATTTTCCAGTGATGGAATCAAAGGATGATGATGATGATGTGAATATACACAAAAAATAAATAAATGAGTAATATTAGTGTAAAATAAACATTAACCGATGAATAATTAAAAAGAAAAATTCCGCGGAAAATCATTTTATACAAAATAGATAATTATGTCATAGTGTAGCAAAAATAAAAGATTTATCATTGTTCGTGTTAATTCAGAATATTCTAAATGCGAAAACATTCATTTCTCATATAATGAAAATTGTGTAAAGAGATGCAAAACTGATTACTTTGGGTTGGAATTAATTAGATAAAAATTTAATTATTAAGTACAAAGTAATAGTAATTAATTGTCTAAAAATTATCATATTCTCAAGATTCACACATTTTACTGATCGATAACGCTGAAGATTAACTTCACTATGATCTGTTAATCAAAGGTATGTGTGCGTGAGATTAATGATTGGATTAATTAATTAAAGAAAATGCTCGCGGGTCATGTGTAAACGCAGAGATTTTAATGAAAGCCGCTAATGGTAACATAAAATTGACCAAAACGAACAAAAGTGACCAAATGGTGGGAAATGAACCATAAGAGCAGGTGTTAGGGAAGAATCTTATACTAAACCATTTCAAAAATTGCAGACGGTAATAAGAACATCATTCTTGACAAACATTATTACCATTTTATGCTTCATAATACCGCAAATAATAAGGTTTGAATGGAAGGGAATTGTTCTGTAACTGCCAAAGTTTTGTTAAGCACTTATTTAGATGCCATCAAAAGAAATACGTGACAATTGCATGACAACAGATATCAACAAAAACGGTGGAACTGTAAACTTAAGATGCATTCAAAACTGGACTCAGTCAAACCTATTATCACATATCACTCGACAAAAGAGGATCAATTTGTGATGTGCATGTTTGGAACATGAGGAACATGAAACTGCCTCAAAGGGAATAGATTGAGACACTTTTAGTACAAGTGTAACGCTTTATTGGCAACAATATACAATGGGATCGCTGATGGTTGATAGGACTCACTGGGATTTTCATCAACTTGGCAATGCCGCCTTCAGACGGAAAGAACATGATCCTGCACAACATTCACATCAGTATCACTATCATTATGTATCGCACATTCACACCCCACACGCGGTCAAATGATATTGAATCTGAAAGTTGATGTCCATTGTACATGTCCTAAGGAAATGGTCAGCGTGTCAATCGAACCGACCGGGAAAATGGATTTAACATGATGATAGAAAACTCAATATAAGATGTTACTTTAGTGGGGCCTGAGGCATCAACCCAAATGTGCCAATATTAGTGGCAACGGTAAACAATATTTAGAAGTCGCTATGTTTGATCAAATCATACATACAGTTGCGGGTTTAAGTAAAAGTATTGCCATTTTCACAGGAATCAGCAATACTCTCATTTCCTTTCGGTATCGCCTCAGATTTTCAGTATTACATTAAACTTCAATATTGAGATAAGAGATATCATAGAGAAGTTGAAAATGTTTAAAGCAAAAAGTATGTTTAGCACAAGTAACATGTTTTGACACTTCTCCAACTCTTACTCAACTCTATCAAATGGCGAAATGCGTGCACCGATGGCATAGCTATTGTCTTAATCACCTGAAAGAAAGTAAAAAGTGAATTTAAGTACATTTAAGTACATTTCCTTTCCGGTGGAATATGGCACCGTATGCTGGAAAAACCTCAAATACGGCAGACATACGTGATGTGACTCGAGAATACACATCGGGGAGCCCTTTCCTTTGACATAAAGACAAAGTGGATCATCATCAATGCGAGCTGAGGACAGATAAGAGAGGAGCGAATCTTGAATCTCATTATCAGACATATCAGAAAATGGACAACAGTTGAAGTGCCACTAAAATTGTTAACGACATATATGATAACCGAATGTGACACCAGAAGAAGCATGTTGCATGTGAGTTGCAAATTCAATCCGATAATCTACCGAAAGGTAAATACTGAGGACGTACAATGTGATCGTTGAGGGGAATGGCATAGCGCAGGGACACACGTACATGAATAGCATGAAAATTTTTCTCAATTTTCGGGTGGGAACAGTCAAAACTCTATTATTGTAACTAAAAAGGGCAGAATGAGCACTGATGATATTTGGTATTCAACTCGACTCTCCCCGTAATAAGTTAGGGTATCTCTTTGGTTTGGGCATTCTCTATTTGACCATATTGTTTAGCAAAGATACAGTACTGAACAAAACACCCATCATTATCATCTCGACTTAACGATCCCTTCCATTGTACCATAGAAAAAAGTATTATTTCGTATTCACATAAATTTTATTTCATATTTATGTGTACATCGTAATAACATAACTCACAGTCATTTGTTATTCATGCGTTAAACATACTTCACCCTTATGATATTAGCTTTAGTTTTACTAAAGTCAGTAAAGTCAGTAAAGTCATAATCTATTGACTAAGAAGTTAAATATTAGTCTTTTCCTATAGACAATACAACACCGTAACATCGTAAGTCGCTTTTGTAGGGTCTAAATTCTAATTCATTCAAAAAAGGATCATCACTTTTAGTATCGCGTAAATGCATTTTTCGCAAATGCATTCTCTTAATAATCAATAAAACATTTCATAATTTCATAAGAATTACTCTATTGTTTGTGCGTTCAACAAAATTAACATAAACCTAAAAGTGTAGTCTTTCATCGTTGTGTAACATCAGATTTAACACAACGTGTTGATGTTGACATTCGATTAAATCATTTGCGAAGCAACAAATTTGGTGAGAAAAGTGAGCGCAGAACGCATTACTATGCCAATGGTGCTCTCATATAATTACTAAAACGGATTTACCACAATTCCCTTATTCTTTTAATGCTCTATTCATGCAAACAAAATATTAAAAATTTGTTAAACCGTGTATACTATACTAACAGTATAATAAGGTGATGGTACTTTTCATAGAATTGCTTTTCATAGAATTTC